>JALPQI010006612.1:0-37365 GCA_025490895.1 Thaumatotibia leucotreta | reverse complement strand
TAACCTTTACAAGGAAAGACTCCCAAAAATCATTTGAACTTACGAAAACCATGAACTCTGTGACTGACTCTCTTAACGCGTGTGTAATGATTTCTTCTCCAAGGTTGGTAAAAACTCTAGCCGACCTCACTGAAATCAACAAGAACTCAAGAAGAACTAGCCCAAAATATCAGAATAAATGATTCCCCGTCACAATCCCTTATTCTTAAAACCAACTGATGAAGCAGAAGTAGAATCTCTGAAACTCAATCTAAGAAATGATTGTGCGCCAGGTCTACACGGTATAACAAATAATTTATTAAAACCCGTCAAAAATTCTGTCGCGGTTCCTCTCACGCACATAATATATAATCTCAGTCTATCGGAGGGTAAAGATACCCAGTGACTGGAAAACAGCTGTAATCACCCCAATACACAAAACTGGGGACAAATCTGTTCCAGGAAACTACAGGCCCATCTCCCCACTTGGTTTTTTTTTAAATTTTTGGAAAAAAAATGTAAGTAAACGTTTGGTTAGTTTCGCTGAAAAAAAAAACATTTTTTTTTCAGAACACCTTATTCGGATTTAGGAAAAATAAATCGACTGGGTACGCAGTACTGCCGTGCAATTCCTAAACCACAGTAACTGACAAAAGTCGATTTTGAGATAATAGCAAAAAACAGTTTTAAAGTAATATATTTTCGAAGATTTGATAGTTATTGACATTTTTTTTGTCCAAAATGAAGCATTAAAATCATACAATATGATAAATTAAAAAATACGTGCTTCTGCATTTTCTAAAATTAAATATGTATTTTTTTCGAAATTCTGTGTTTGTACTGCGCTTTTAAAAACGCGGAAAAATATAACAATTACTAATTAAGACACAGTAAAATGACCACTTACTGCACAAATTTTGCGTGCTTTTTAGAGATAGGCGGCATTTTACAGGTTAAACTGCAGTAAAAGGGACTAGTGTACTGTAATTTAACTAGTATTTTGATTGAATTTTCGTGCTACGAACTTCATTCACAGCAGTAAAATATAGTTTTTTTTAAATAAAGTAATAAAAATACAATTAAAATTTGTAACAGCATTACATGATTTTATTATTAAGAAATTCAAACACGCTTATCAAGTTTCATGCCAATGTGAGACACAGAAGGATGTAAAAAACGATTTAAAAGTTACTTGGAAAACGCAGCTTATTTAGGGATTTGTCGTCAATAATACAAAAATTAGACAAAAATTAAGGTTTATTACCACATTTTCTTAAGAAATGAAATAACAATCAACTTAAGGTACCAGTATCGGTTGTAATCATAGCAAATGGCACATTATATTTAGCCTTACATTGATTTCAATGAGTAAGCTCACGACTGATTATGGCGTAGCACTTCTACGATTAATTTTAATAAATATAATTTCTTACGTATTCGTGTCAGTTATAAATCAAAAAGTCTTTAGAATACTGTTTATTATAATACAAAACCCTATAAAATAATAAATTGTCATCAATTATGACCTATTACTACAATAGTACTCCGCTCCTGGAGTATATTTATGTATGACACGTTATAGGTTTTGTTATATTTTTTTGGAGAAAACTAGGAAACAAATTTGGTTCGTTAAAGCACCCTGGTAATAAGATAAATAAATGAAACCTCTATAGTCATAATTCTAGAACCGCCGGCCGGTTTGTGGAGGCCTTTAATAAGGCCATAACAGACAGTGTTAAACAAACATCTTGACAGGATATTACTGATGTATGATGGGATGATTATTTAGAAATGTAATGTTCTTTTTTGTTCGGTTAATGTTTTTTTTTAATTTCTAGTGAAAGTTAATTGTTTTGATGTAAAATTAAAGTCCCTTAAATATCCGTGACTAATTTAATAACACCGTATATATATTATGTAGCAATTCATTAAAGAAATGATTAAGAATTTACTTTCATATTTTATGTTTAGCTTTGAATTTAAACTAACATAAAGAAATTTGTTAAATACATGTGGAATTACCGTATAAGAAACTTAAACCAAAAAGTATGTAGTAATATTATCGAATCCCAAAACAGGTAAATACAAATTTCTAAATACTCGATTATTGACCGGTATTGGCGGTATTCGTATAATTCATATGTATAATCTACTTCATACGTTACGGCGAGGTACCGCATAAAGAACAAATGTAACAATATTATGACATAATGCGTTTAACTATATAAGTTTTTACTCGTTTATCAACAGACGACACCTTGGTTTTTTAAATTGTAAATAGGTCAAGAATCATTTTACTACCTTAAACAGGATGTTCTAACGATATCACTATAAGCTATCTTCAAGGAAGGTCCGAGATGGAACTACTCGTAACTCGAATTTGCCACTTAAAATAAACGTCTAAATGCAGTTAAAATAGTCAAATAACATAAAAATACTGCCTAAACTGCAGCCCCTTGGGGTGCTACTGTCCTTTAGCTAGTATTATTGCTATTGAAAGTAATACAACATACAGCATAATGTGTACATTGATGAACTTGTTACTGCAGTTTAGATGGCAATACGATACTTATTTGAACAGTAGTGTACCACTTTAAATATCGTTATTTTATTCCTACTGCGTCTTAACTAGTAATTATGCTTATTAATCTATGAAACTGGAAACGCAGTACAACACTTTTAGCATAAAAATTGTATACTGTGTTTTAATTAGTTTCTTTATAGACGAGATACTATGAGTTTACATGCTAAAAATCATGAAAATCTACACCTGTACTGCGTTTTAGTCAGTATCAGCCCAAAAACCGTAGCCGTAGACCATTTTACTGCGCTTTATATTGCATTGTGCAGGAAAAACTAGTCACTTACTGCTTTTGGGGTTTCGAGTTTCCATGATCCAGTTTTACAAATTAAAAACCGATCGATTGGGATTATGCGTTTTGATTTGCTGATTATAGATCACCAATAAACCAAAAATCGGAAAATTGGCAGTTACTGTGGTTTAGGAATTGCACGGCAGAGTAGAACTAATGACCAAACTTATCTTAAATTATTTAGATGAAAACAAGGCTTGCATAGGTATATTTCTCGACTTAGCTAAAGCATTCGATACTGTTTCTATTTTTATTTTGCTTAGTAAACTCGAACTTCTTGGAATCAGAGGGAATGCCCTGGCCTGGTTTACAAGTTATTTGTCAAATCGGAAACAATGTGTGAAATAGGTGTCCCTCAGGAAAGCATTTTCGGTCCAACTTTATTTATTTTTTATATAAATGACATAACGAGCATTAATGGGATCAATGCTGACGTCCTATGTTATGCTGATGATACTGCCATTATTTTTCATGACAACTCTTGGTCTGAAGTTAAAAAATCAGCAGAATATGGTCTGGGTATATTAGCAGGATGGCTGCAGGCCAATTTACTGACCCTGAATATTGCTAAAACTAAATTTGTTTGTTTTTATAAAACCAAAGCTTCAGCGCCAGTAAGTATCCCTAATATCGCCCTTCATACCTGTGCCAACCATACTCATCACCAACAGCAATATTCACCCTGTACTTGTGCTCATATTGAGAGAAGTTGTACAGTAAGATACCTTGGTGTTATTTTTGAAGAAAATCTTACCTTCAAAGATCATATCCTAACTACAGCAAAACGTGTTCGCAAACTAATTCATGTATTTAGAAATCCACATAGCTCTGCTAATAGACGGCTGTTGAAAATAATTTATCACTCCATCTGTCATTCAATCATTACATATTGCATTACTACATGGGGTGGAGCAGCGAAAAAATAAAATTATGGTCATCCTAGAAAGAGCTCAACGATCAGTTCTTAAAATTATACTCAAAGAACGTCCGCGTTTTCAAACTACATTGGTGGATGTTCTTAATGTCCGTGGGAGTTTTATATTGCAAGTAGTATTAAGATATCATCGACTAGCTCTAAACTCCCTAGATTTCACTGAGCTATCACAAAAACGCAACTTCAGAGTACTTACTCCCGCAACAAATTCGGTTTTCGCTCAAAAATTCTGCACATTTCTTCATCCTTTTATTTATAATAAAATTTGCTCAAAAATCTTCATTCAAGACTTATCGGCCAGAGAAATCAAAATTAAGGTTCAATTGTTACTCAAAAGAAAAGATTTAATGATATAGAAAACATTATAAAAATAGTGAGGTAGCCACACATACATCAACACACTCATATACACACATACATACACAAGTTCATACTTCTACACTACCATTTTAACGGTCTTCTGCGATACCGGCTGTGCCGAGTGCAGAGACCGATAACATTTTTGTGCAAATAATATGGAAATAAATGCCTTATGTATTCTGTCTTTTAGTAGATCTTTCCTGCGCGTTATTATATCCTAGGTCTCATCACTTGTCCAAGCCTTTCTGCCTTTTGGCGGTTCTCTCATGGTGTTGAGGGTCTCATGTATTTGGCCTCGAAATTTAGCCCGTAGTTGTTCTGGATCGCTGATTGAGTCAAAATTGTTTGTGCCCAGTTTTGCTTCCATCTCCTTTTTAAAGTGCTCAGTTTGAGCCGGTGATAGCCTGCTATATTTGCTTTGCCTTTTACCGGTAGTTTTTAAGCGCAGACGTATGTCAGCTACCAGTAGCACATGGTCGGACCCGCAATCTGCTCCCAGGAAGGTTTTCGCGTTAGTTACCGACGACTTCCAACGATTGCTAATGTTGATGAAGTCGATCTGATTCCTGTATTGATCCCACGGTGATTTCCAGGTGTATTGTCTCCTCTTATGATGTTTGAAACAAGTGTTTAGTATGGTCAGAGAGTTCTCAACGCAGAACTCCAAAAACCTTTCTCTTCTCGCATTACGGGTGCCAAGCACATACCTTCTTACTGTCTGTCTAATGTCGTCCTCTTCTGTTTGGCAAATTTTTACGTTCAGATCTGATGTAGAGATCTTGCTCAGTACATTGTGCGGTCGGAGCATAAATCTGCACTATATTGAGGGCGCAAGGGTTGCAGTTTAAGTGAATTGTAATTATTCAGCCATTTACAGGGTTGTAGCCAGTCACATACTTGGCTTTGCGGGGATCAGGATACCAACGCCATGTTTACTTTCCTTTTTGTGACCAGAAAAATACAGCATATTTCCCGATTCCGTCCTGTAGTGGCCTGCACCCTTAAGACGTGTATCGCATAATTCTAGAATTGAGACCTTATACCGTTCCATTTCCCGCTCTATAATGGAAGTTTTCCTAGGTTTCAATGTACCTCTAACATTCCAAGTTCCAATTCGGTGATGAGTGCGCATGGACATTTTGTTTCTGGTATCGCCAGTGCGATTTACGCTCCCGGTAGCCTGATGATCCACGCTCGGGATGTCTTCGGTATCCAATTTCACACTCCGCAATCTGGTAATTGCAGAGCACCGGGGGACAGCCGGGTCGCTAGTCGAACCATTTATCTCATTTAAGCAACTTTTCATAATTAGAAGCCGGTTCTCGTGGAAGAATAGACATAGTAGGTTCCCACCCAACTAGCAAAGAAGTCATATAAATCAAGAGTTATACGACCTTTAGCCATATAAGAGTTTTATAGTCGTTTTTAGTTAACCTGTTAATCAAATAAACGTTATAAATCTGATAGTTTAGTCGTCCTACCAAATAGTCTAATTACTATGGTAAATAAACGTTTTTGCGACTTAATTATACAACAATCATGTAGAGGTTTTAAAGAAAACGTTTACTTAATGATGTTCAAAGTCGTATAAACGTTTTCGTCTTATAAAGGGTTTTGAAAAAACAGAACCGTCGTAATAAGGTCATTTTTACAACGTCTACATAATTTTATTGTTGTATAAGTGATATCATAAAACCTTATCTCGACAGTTATATAGCGGTATTGAGGGTAACTTCAATATGACAAAAAGATATCAGCGGGACTGTTATCTGCCTTTTATTCAACAGTTGGTTATATTAACGTCAAACAAAAACTTTGAAAAACCTTTAGTTGTTGACGAACCCGTTATATTCCTTTTATTGAACTATATGTTTTTAAATTGATTTTAAGTTACGGTTATAAATCATCATGCAATTTAAAGTCGATTTGAAATTAAGATTATAAAACATCAGACGCCATTTCGTGAGCATCACAGTACTATTTCAAAGAAAAAAAACCATGGACGTTACATCGTGGAAACGGTACAAACGAAGTGGCGGACTAGTAATGGCGGCTTAGTAATGGCGGACAATTTGTAGTCGTTATAAAAACCTTTACTTAAGATAAAGTTATATTGTAGTCGTATAAGTATAAATCCATGACTTGTTCCAAAATGGCTAACCTTAACTATAATTAAATATGAAGAAATATTGTTATAAATTATAATTATTTCGAATATATTAAGAGCGCGACAGCAAAACACTGTATATCATCATAAACTTTAACAGTAAAGTGACCTTTCCATACGAATTCAGCTCACGCCAAATGTGCAAACGCTCAATATAATTATAGAACAATAATTTCTATTACAAAACTTATAAAATTACCTTGTATTATTTTTCCGTACACTTTTTGTCACACACACCAAGTTTTGCGCGTAGTATCTAAAATAAATGTCAGGAGGTGTTTTATAAATAAAACTTAAAAATGTTTAGGTAACTTAAAAGTCCGATAAGCAATGAGTAAGGATTACACTAAACCTTCTATAAAACAAAATGGTCAGTTATAATAGTATTTTATACAATCGTGTTATAATAGAGAGTTTTCCAGTCGAGTACCGTGTTTAGGCCACGAAGCTTGCTGAGTGGCCTAAGTAAGGTACGAGATTGAAAAACTTGATTATAACACGATTGTATACAATACTTTTTCTACGAGATAAAAAAAGTAACAATAAAAAAAATTTGCATATAAGAATTATAAATATTGTAAGTAGGCACTAGGCACCATTATTTCTACCTAATAAAATTGGAAAAAAAAATGTCTGTAGTGGGTTACTCATAAACAAATGCAATACTGATTTGACTAGTAAAAAAAAATCATAAACACTTCATCAAATAATTTATTGAAATAATAAGATATGCAATTACTCTTTATGATAATGGATGTGAAGGTTTTGGATATTATTTCTTGTTATAATCATAGGGGCATTTTGTCTAAGAATTTGAGATAGATTAATTTCCTTAGTTGCTGAAGAGGTGGGTGCTTGAGAAACTTGAGACAAAATATTGTCATTGTTCACTGGAGTAAAAGTCGGACTTGGTGGAGGCTGGACATCCGTGGGTTGGGCTGGAGTATTCTCTATGGAGTTTAATATGGTTTTTGAAACTTTTAATTTGTTTTCTACAGAGTTATCTATATAACTCTCAGCAACTGCCGTGGAACGCCATCCGCCATGTCGCATTAAGGCAGTGATGTCACCTCCTGCAACAAAATATAAAATAACATTTTAATTTCATAGAACATTTACTTGTCAAAAAGTTCTACAAAAATATTTTTAAAATAAAAAATAATAATAAATAAAAAATAATATAAAAATAATATAAAAAATAAAATTAAAAATAACTATTTACCAACCCGCATCAATGAGTAGAGTCGCAGAGGTCCTCCGGAAACAATGACCTGTGTATAGCTCAGGATTGGGTAACATCAAGTAACTGGCAACAGTTTTTCCTAAATTTCCAAATGTGTTTATACCAATGTTCTGATTGGTGCATTTTCCTTTAAAATATTTGATGAAAAAATGTTTATTTTCGCAACCAGCAGGCCTCAAATCCATGTATTTCTTGATTAAATGGTAATATTGACCAGTGACAGTAAAAGTTCTGTCTGTCTTATTTTTAGTATTCAGTACTTTCACTAAGAGGGCTCCATTTAAGTCTATGACATTTTCAAACAGCAGCGAGTACAATTCCTGTCTTCGGCATGCACCCATTACACCGAAGATGACTGCCGCCTGAAATCAAAAACAACCACATGATTCAAAGGTTAATTGATGCGAGTTTACACTACCAGCTACCTACATTGATATTTAACCTTTAAAAACTAAGAAAGTTAAATACATCTAATTTAATAATAATATAATGTCTTACTTTGGTCATTAGATACAGCAAATCGGGTGCGTCCTTAACAAACGTGGTGATTTCGGCTGGAGAAAAAATTGACGACTTTTTCGTCTTATAACCTTCAGACTTCCTTTTCAAAAAAGCTTGTAATTTCCTGTATTTTGATAAGTCTATTTTTTCGTAGATGTTTAAATTTGCCTTCAACATTGAGTAATTGGCCCAGAGTGATGACGGTGCAAACTTTGTGCACATTTCTTGAAAGTATGCTAATAGGACATTTTCGGAAAAAGAATTTCCAATCCCTTTTTCGGTCCGCCATTCCATAAATTTAGCATAACATTTGTTATACAGAGCCTTGGACTTGTGAGGGAGCAATGATAATGTGGCTTCCTCCGGAATATCTGTAATCTCTTGCGGAGTTAAACAACAACTATCGTCAGATCGTCACTGTCACTACTCATTGTTTTATTTTATTTTGACAAACTCTGTTCTGGCAATGATTTCGAAACAAAACACTACACTCAATAGCGTTGTTGTGTCAGCAGAGAATTGCCTAGCAACCAACTCAACCAAGTGTCTCTGATTGGCTGATAACGTGACAGATAAAAAAAAATGTGTGTTCAGATGCAGAAAAATTTGCCAAGTATCGCAAATTAGTATATAATATGTATGAAGTTCTATTTTTGAAATTATTATAGTTGTCTACAGAGCATTGTAATGAATATTACAGTTCCCCTTCCCCAACAACTGCTGAAAACACAGCAGTTACAGTTTATTCCGTGGAGTTCTAATTGACAGATTAAAGTCGAAGAGTAGAAAAAACATTTATTTGATATTTAGGTCGCGTAAAGGTTTTTGTTGTACTCTTTGTACAACGTTTTGGTCATTCCTTAATCGTTACAATACCTTTAATAAACGATTTAAGTCGCCATGCAAACCTTTATTTAACCTTTATCTCACCAATAAGTCTTATAATTTGCGCCACTTTCGCCTTTTATAACCGTTTACCTTACGTTTATATGACCAACCAAATAGGACTACAAGTTATATGCAAAACGTTGTCTCAACTTCTATATGACTATATTTTGCTAGTTGGGCATTTTCTTCTATGCCGGACCTTTTGAAGATTATTTAATTCTTCCGGCTGCCGAAACCGCTCCCGTGTTGGACGGGGGGACAGGTTATTTGACCGCCGCCTGTGGCTTGGCGTTGCTCCCGTTTAGCACCACCCAGGTGTCACATGTGGGGTGGCTAGGGTTATATCTACGGACGCAGGAAGCTTCGACCCCCAACTGATTGTATTATATACTCGTATAATGTCCTAGCAAGCCCAGATCTGGAAGAATCAGGTTCTAGGGATTTTTTAAAAAAGCTTTTTTTTGATTTATGTTTTTTTTATCTTGTTACAGTACATAATGCCCGAAAACGTAAACGCCTCGCATCCGATACCCGGCGTCTACGATTTGGCTGTTTGGACATGCTCCTTCACACTTTTCCATTATGTAGACAACAAGGTCAACATACAAACATATGTTTGCAACAGAGCTGGGTCATATTGGTAATATATTGTAATTGGCACATTACTGCGATCGCCAATCCGCTTGCCCAGCGTGGCGATTATGGGCCTCCATGCGTTTAAACGCATAGTTAATAGGAGTGGCCTACGTCTAGCAGTGGACTATCATAGGCTGATGATGATGATGATGATGATAGCAGTAAATGTTCATTTATTTTTATCCCCCCAATTTGATAATTTATTCTGGAATAAAAGGGTACTTTAAGATGTTAATTTGAATATTTTATCGTTTAGAAGCTGTGACTGTGCCAAAACTGCTACTAATGGTTTTGGAGAGTTATCCTATAATCATACCTCGTAATCGAACCGGGAAAAAAGAAGTAGCAAATGTGCGTCAGGGTTGTCACTACTACGAATACAAAAAAACACCGCGGCAACAGTATTCAATGTTCTATCGATCTTCAAAATAAATTATCACATTTTTAATATTTGTTGGACTCAAATTGCGTCGCCTTCTTGTGTAAATTCATTTTAAACTCAAAAACATCTACCATCAATGGTAAATAATTGAAATATGTATTATTTTGAAATGTATTTATTTGTTATTGTTTGTTATTAACTCAGCTTCTTTTAAAACATTGTTTAAATGCCGTAGCCGCAGCATAGTCCGGATTATTTTTTAAAACGGTATTTCGTTTGTGGTAGTTTTCTTGTTAAATTAAGCCTAGATCTGGAAAGCTTTTATTCTCTGACATTTTCACTAATCGTACGTTTTGGATTTTGTTATTTACGGAATAATACTGCTTATGTTAATATTAATCATACGTGCAGTAGAGTAAGTAAATTCGTCATCGTAATCGCCAACCCTGATATCAAAACTGTCAAATGCTACGGTTTTGCTACATCCGTTGCGAGGTATGCCTATGGTATATCATGCAAATGCAGATTAACATTTGTAATAGATTTATTATTCACCCATAATTTATAACAATTGCATGTTGACGACACTTTGATGTGTAATAATTACATTTTATGATTATGTATGTATTTTCAAAATCCTGAAATAAATACTGTTTTCATCACACTTGCTGTCTAAGCGTGCCATTGCTTGCGTACGCAGCGGGAGTAATTAGAAAATTGAAATTCCCTAGGGATTAACAGAATTGTCAGTACGTCATTACATAATTATGTCTTAAAACTTATTTTTTTGTCGGCAAGTGTGATGAAAAACATTGTATGGATCACGGTCGGTAAGCGAAATACTAACTCGAGTAATAATAGCCCTCCGCCTGACGGCGTCGGGCTTCTTATTCTCTCGTTAGTGATTCCGTACTTACTTCACTTGATGCATAATGTACTATTGTTTTATCGTCTCAATGGAAATTGGTAAACTAAGCAAACAATAATATTATTTTCTTATGAAATATATTTTTTTGTTTTTTATGACATTATTGACAAATGGGAACGTCATTTGTTGTTAAGTCGTACCTCACCTTTCACAAAATTGCATTGCAATAAATCCGATGCACATTTTTATTTTATTTATTATATTATTTTATTTTACAAAATTATGAAATAAATTTATGATAATAATATCAACAATTTACCTTTGTTGTAAATTTGTTATATTCAGTTTAATACTAGATTTTCATATACATTTATATATGAATGTGAAATATGTGAAATCAGACATGTATGTCTGGTTTCACATATTTTTATTTCTGTTCAAATTCAAAATTTATGAATGCATTTTCGACATATTTTGTCACGAAATTTCTGTATGAAAAGCTGGAATTTTCCATTCCAAGGGTTCTTTCGTTTTGATCGCGAAACAGTTAGGACCCGGTCTCATTGAGTGATGGAATCCCTGGAGAGCGAAGCTCTGCTCAAATTATGTTCTGTCCAGTATTTTTAAGTGTATCTTTGTTTTAATGTGTTATTTTATTAGCTGGAAATTATGGTAAGTTAACCTGATTCCTTGTAAATATTAGATTGTATTATCACAGAGTCACAAACACGAGTTTAAGGGTAATTATAACTTTCACTCTAAAGTAACTTTAAAATTTATCTTCTCTAATGTAATAGGGCAGCACAATCCTACACGTCCGTCACGTAGACAACGTAGTAGAGATTAAATGTAGATAAATCACCTCTCCATTCAGTAAGGGATTGTCTCTTACAACACGTAAAATATGTAGTATCCATATATATGTACGTTTAATTAGAAGAAGGAGATGATACTGGGAATTAAAATGGTGTAATCGTATCATAGTGCTTTCATATGTCACTCCCCCTCCTTGACACTGTGCCTATCCCGCGACAGGACAGGACAGGGTTTCGCTAACAGAGCCTAATCATAAAATTCAATTCTGGGCTGTTGTTATTTAATTTGTTTTGGTTTTCTATGGTTCTCTAATTCTCTAGTGTGGGGGGCGTCAAGCGATGCACTGTGTCAACTATTAAAAATCTTCACTGTAATATAAAAGTTACAATGATTCTGTCAAGTTGGGTTTAGTGGTACAGATTGATTCAAAGAGTTTTGATCAAGCTGTTTAGCGATGTCACAGGCGGAGCACGTAAATAATGTAGATAAGTAGAAGGAACGCATAACCAATCATCAATTATAATTATTATTAATAAAAGTGCTTGCTTTTCACTCTTTGACTCTGGTGAGTTTGAGTATTAGCTTAGCTAGGCTTAGAATTGGGGTTATACTGCAATATGACGATAAGCCGAAGAATACTTGGTGCTTATTTTCATCTTATCCCTTTGTTTACTTTGCAGTTAGGTTCCGAAGCACTGTAAAGTTTAGCTAGATGTAGTGAGGAAGCCCGGCTGACAGAGGCAAACTCTAAACTGGTCGGTTTAGCGTGCCTCTATTCCCCACCCAAAATTGCTGGAATTTGTCAATTTAGCTAGCAGATGTTAGGGTTCATCATCATCAACTTAAGAGCAGGGCTCTTGTCTGTGGAGCAATTTCCAAGTGGTCCTTTCCAGTGCCTTTTCCTTAAGACCCTGATACGACACGACGTCTACTTTTTCTTTCACTTGGTCCATGTACGACCTTCTCGGCCTTCCTCTTTTCCTCTTCCCCTCTACTTTTCCTTCTATGATGGTCTTAATTAATTCGTCGTGTCGTATAAGGTGTCCTAACATCTTCCCTCTTCTGTTGGCGATGATTGTCAACAGGCACCTCCTCTCCTTTATCCGGTTGAGAACTTCCTCGTTGGTCACCACCTGAGTCCAGCTTATCCTCTCCATACGCCGCCAACACCACATCTCAAACGCCTCTATACGGTCTCTGTCTCGCTGAGTCATGGTCCAGGTTTCACAACCGTATAGAGCTATGCTCCAGATGTACACTTTTATGAGCTTTTTCCTGACTTGGCCTGATATTCTGGCTTTAAGTAAGTATTTCTTGGCGTTGAACGTTTTTTTAGCCATGGCTATTCTGGTGACAATATCTTGTGTACATCTGGAGTCGTTTGTAATAAGGCTACCCAAGTATTTAAATTGTGTTACCTGTTCTATTGTCTTATTATTAAGCGTAACTGGTCTATGGCGTGATGGTGTTTTTGAAGTGGTGAGAGTTTTTGTTTTGTTAATATTAATTTTAAGGCCAAATTCATTAAAAACGGTATCCATTTCTACTACTAATTCTTCTAAATCTGCTGTAGTGTGAGCTAATGATGCTATATGTTAGGGTTAAAGTACTAAATTTGTTAGAAATTCTAGTTCAATGACACACAGTTCAGTGACAGAGGTCACTTAGATGTTTGGGGTTTTTCCTTTTTTAAGCAATAATTTTTTTTTATCATTTCATTCTTCATGTCGTATATTTTATTATCTGTATTATTTATAGTTCTACTAATGCATGAACTTAAATTTCAGTGCTAAATAATGTCAAAACGATCTATTCCTTCAAAATGAATAAAAAAAATGTCACGTTTTCCTTTCATTAAATAATCTTTCCTCTTTATTTTTACTTGTTCAAATACCTATTTGTTTTGTGTCCAAAGATTTAGCTTGCTTCACATTAAAATAATCTCTGTTACTATTTGGTTCACAACATAGCCTCCTACCCTAGACTAGACGATCACTGGCCAATGTAAATTTAAGTGTTATAAAATTTATTATTAATAAAAAAATATATTTAGCATTAGTTTTTAGGGTTCCGTAGCCAAAATGGCAAAAACGGAACCCTTATAGATTCGTCATGTCCGTCTGTCCGTCTGTCCGTCTGTCACAGCCGATTTACTCGGAAACTATAAATGCTACAGTAACGAAATTTGGTAAGGATATGTGTTGTATAAACCGCTACAGGATTATGATACTAAATTGTAAAAAAAACCATTGGGGTGGGGGCCCTCCATACATGTAACTGAGGGATAGAATTTTTTTTTTAGTTGTACATAAGCGTGTGGGGTATTAATAGAAAGGTCTTTGAAAATTATATCAAGGTTTATACATCATATTTTTATTTAAGCAAATCGTTTTCGAAATATCAGCTCTCAAAGTCTGAAAAATGTGTCCCCCCCCCTCTATTTTTTAAACTACGCGATATAAAATTCTGAAAAAAATATATGTTATGCACATTAATAAACTCTGTCAATGATTTTTGGTTTGATTAAATTATCTCCTATAGTTTTTGAGGTAGGTTGATTTGACTGTATTTTTTTAATAATAAATTGATAATGGTACGGAACCCTTTGCGCGCGAGTCCGACTCGCACTTGGCCGGTTTTTTTTTACTTTTTATTAGAAGGGGGGGCTTGTTACAAAGCTCAGTATTTTTTAAAGGTAGTTAAATTAAAATAATAAAACCTGATACGACGTTACGTAAGTTAACTGTAGCGGTAGAAACAAACAAATACCCAAAGTTCAATACGTATTAAGGTCGATTTATATCTACAGATACTGAGCGTGTCAGACACGTGCCGTGGCAGATACCGACAGACACCGTTTATTCATATCTGGAGCATTCCATGAAAAGTGTCGTAAGCGACACGGTCTTTTTAATAATTTTGAGAACTTAAATTAGTAAGCTGGGTTACAGTATAATAATAACATATCAAGGCTTTAAGATTGACAGTGTTTCCTAGCACCTAGCATATTTTATTAGGGTAGCTACCATAGCGTCACGTAAGCGACAAAAAGTAGATGTTTTCATGGAATGCTCCATCTACAGACATTACTGACATTACGTGCACCAGCACGGCAAGCACATGACATGGCTGAGCGCGGGATAGCTCGCACTGTGACAAACCCCTGTCGCGGCTTTCAAATTTCTATTTCTAGCCGTCAATTTCTCGATTTTGGTAGCACAATATAACAAGCTCGAGAAGACAGTTCCATGCGAAAAAGTCATCCCGCGGGCGACGTAACATTTATGTGACTGAAAAAACACGTGTTCGAATTGGCGAGAATGGCGAGTGAAGCGAGGTTCATCAGAGTAAAATATTACCCCCTTAGGGCCCGGCCACATGACCGCGGTGCGGCGTCGTAAACGTGAAACGGCGCGGCGTCGGGGCATTGCACGTTATCGCACCGTGTGAAACTACGTTGTGGCGCCATGCAGATACACGTTGCTCCACCGGGCAAATACACGTTGTCGCGGCGGGCGCCGGCACCGTGCAGATTAACTTTGCGGTACCGTGTTGAGTACGTGTGGTGTGGTGTCACGTTGTACCACGACGCCGTACCTTCTCGTACCTACTTCTCCAAACATTTTTGCGATCAGTCTGCAATTCGACATGGATCCTATAGCACGTATTCTGCTCTTGTTGCTTATAAGAAAAAGCATAACGAAAAAGCAAAGGAAAAGAAAATATTGGATAAATCCATATCTTTCTGTTATGAATCATGACATTTCATTGTTTTGTCTCAGAGGACTGGACGTTCTTCTACCAAAGAAATCAACAAATCGGCATCTACTGGGTGACATCGGAGTCGTGATCCAAACTGTGAGAAACGTGTTAAGATGGTCATTCTCAACAAGGTTTCCCATGGAACAAATATGAATATCGCGAAAAAAAAAAACTGTTTCCATACCGAACGGTACGGAAGTGTTCATAACTTCCAGTCTCGTTTCATAATTATGTAAACACATTTGGAAAGATTTAGTATGGAGAAATGTATACATATTAATGAACACGAACTTTACTAGTCGTAAAAAAAGTAAGTTTGTTCATATAGGTCCCATAGAGAACATTGTTTAGGAAGACTATCTTAACACGTTTCTCACAGTTTGAATCACGACCCCGATGTCACCCAGTATATCCTCAACCAACTTGAACAAAGTGTAATTACCAGGGATCAAACAGAAACTGCGGATGACGCAAAAGTGACGTACCTAATTTTGCATACAGGACGATGTTTTTTTTTAAACTTCCGTGTTGCATATTTCACAAAGTTTCAAAATAATCGCAATTAAATCCATGACATTTATACAGGATGACAAGATGATGTATTAATATTAATTAAAAAAATAATATAAGTTGAAACAAATAGGGTACTACTATACTTTTAATAGATACTTTATTTCCCACTTATGTAAGATAAATATATGAAAATATATTTTTTTATTACATTAATTACCAGAACCCAAAACTTCTCAAAATCTTGCAAAAGTATTTTTGTTAAAATTTTACGCAAATTGGAATTCTTCATTTGACATTAACAGGCGATATCTCTTGAGAACTCATTCCCTAAAAACAACAAATACTTATTTGTACAATTTAGATTTCACTTTTATTCTTCGTACATGCAAAACTATTTTAAGTGAAATGTCACAAGTTTTGGTCTGGTTCATCCCTTTTTTGAAATTTATGAAAAAGATCAACTATTTCCTCTCAACATTTGTCTAATGTTGATGGTTCAACATTTTTAGACATAAACTTCAAACACCTTTCTTTAAAATTTTAATTTAAATTGAGTTTTCGTTGGTTCTGTGTTTTTGATATATTTTGCTGTCTCCAAATACATTTGAATGTTCCTTTTTTTCGGTACAATATTTTGATCACAGCACGAGCAATACACGTTTTTGTCACGTATCTCCAAAAACGGTAAATTACAACAATATTCTTGCAAATTCGACTTTTTACTGTGTATTTTTATATATTAATCTGAATGAGTGTCAGTCAAAGACGTTGTCCTCGGCTCATTTCAAGTGACGATATCGTTTAATTAAAGAGGTTGATAAATACGAGTAATAAGTGGTAATTGATAATGAAAATACTTTTTGAAATCATCCTATAATGTGGTTTGACGTCATCCGCAGTTTTAGTTCTATCCATGGTAATTACTAACTGAGTGAACTGAGAAAGAAACACGGTACCCTTAAAAGGATTGCAACGTTGTCTCACCGTGCGCGTTGCACCGTCAAGACGATGCCACAATGTGGCAACGTATTTTCGCACGGTTCGATAACGTGCAATGCTCCGACGCCGCGCCGATTCACATTTACGACGCTGCAACGTGGTCATGTGGCTGAGTCCTTATTCACAAGCGTCTCCTAACGTAGCAAGGCGATAAGTATTGTTTGCTCCTTTCAGTCTTATCAATATGTCTATAACACCAATAGGGGCAAACAATGCGTTTATGAATAGAGTGGTGAGTATTTTGTTAATTTTTTAGGCTCCAGTTCGGCTCACCAGCGCTTGGCTCTGTAAAGAATGCAGTAGCGATCATAGTTGGCTTCCAGTTCGTCATGTGGCACAAACGAAAACCCTCGCATTTTTACAAATATGCGGTGAAAACCCAGAAGTATTCAAGCAAGTGTCCAAAGGTAAGGTTCATCTTATTACACGACTGCCAAAAGGAGAGAATATGTACTTACATATTAAGTATGTATTATAAATATTAGATGTCATATACCAAAGAAAAACGACCAAGATCACCTAATGTCCGAGGTGGGGATGTAAGTATGTGTTAGAGCTCGCGGTCGTGTCCGGGTTTCGTGTCAACGTTTCTCATACCCGTGTTCGTGTTACACGTATACGGGTTTCTGACCCGATATACACGGGTAATTAAAGTCCGTGTAAATAATACCCGTCTTCACGGGGACACGTGTACACGGGTATTATTTACACGGACTTTAATTACCCGCGGGTTCGGGGACGTCCTTGACGAGAAGAGTACGAATGGGTCGTGAGCTATAGTACAAATGGATAGATAAGCGAAAGGCTAATTGTGTTAAATATACCTTATTACGTAACAGATAGAGTCGAAATTTATAAAACATTAATAAAAAAGTTATATCGGCTGACCTTTCCTGAACAGGTAGTGTTTTGTAGTGTCGAACGAAGCTGCAGGTTACATTCAATAATAGACCTTATTTGCATTTGCTCAAATTATTTCGAACCCGTTCGGTTCGGTCTTAAGTATCCGGGTACCCGGGTAGCACACGGTTTCGTGTAAACGGTATCCGTGTATTGGACACGGACACGGGTACCCGGCGGGTTCGTGTAATTCGGATTCTTAGTACCGTCGGGCTTAAGAACACGGGTATTCGGTTTGGCGGGTTACACGTGTACCGTGAGCCCTAGTATGTGTTCAGCGGCTGAATCAGCCCCTATGTATGTTTCATTTTTTTTAAAACGAGCAGATCTACGTTATTATTTTAATAGTGTAAGGTATCATGAAAATCCTCATGATGTCGCGAGTGACATGGGATATGTGACGTAACGTTAAAAACAATATGGCGGCCTATAAAGTAAATATTGTCTGACCAAAAAATCTATTTTGAAAAAACCTATCGAGGTAGGTATTAAAATGAAGAACTTTGAACAATAATTACGAATATGTACTCGTATTTAACTTATAATATATGTTTGTTACTTATTCTTGAAAAGCCAGATTCATTCAAATACAATTATAGCGCATAGAACAATATCTCGTCTAAATGCTATGATTTGGGTATCAAATTAAATTAGTAGTTTATATGCAGATTGTAAATATATTTTAGGGAAATAAACACTTTATGTTCCAAATAAAGCTCTATAATCAAGATTTTCACAAATAAGTCAGGATATTAGCACGGATTACACAAAAGATACGAATTAGCAAACGTCCCGTGACCGCGTCGCTTGACAGAACGTCAAAGTGAGCGGCGTTCCCGCTAAAAAATGACAGCCTTGACAGGAGCTGTCAGTCATGTGCAATGCACAGTTAAGACGTGATAAGACTGGACCCGACACGGCCAGCCCTGACGTCGCGGCGTCCACGCAGCGTCTTCCCTCCCTGCTGCCCCTGAGTATGACTATGTGGATGGAATACATCCCTGCATCCACATATTCTATTCTATCCACATAGTCTATTCCGTTTCACATATACAATAAACAACAACACGCAACAAAACGAATTAAATTAATTGAAGTAATTGAGACTGTTCAACTTTCGTATGAATGTCGGTTTTGGTTACAATACTATCAGCATCCGGTAGGATTAGTAGCTGCACTAGCCATTTCTGGCAGCCATTGCCTTTTTCGTCGGACTTGATTGACCACACACGCTGCGGTGTTTAAATTAATTAAAACTAATATAAAACCACATTTCAGTCTAATTCCATTGTAAAATTAGAGTTAATAGTGCCAACTACATTGTGCGTTGTGGATTTGTGAATGCGGTGAGGTTTTCCCGAGTCCAAGGTAAACGGTAAGACGAGCTCGCACGTTTTCCGCTGACGAGGATGCCCAGGATCGCTGGCCGTCCACACGGACCTCATCTTCATCAATTAAGGTATGTAGTTGTGCACTATCGTTTCTGGAGTAATTTTCTTCATAAGTTTGCAGTTCGGTAAAATAGAATTTTTCGTCTCAAATTTTATAAAGATATTCTAAAGTTTCATACAGCCCATTTATTAATTAATACAACCCAAATCATTGGTCATTCGGCCGGATACTTTGAAAAGTTGCCTATTTTAACATTAGAATATCATTATTTATCGATTTTGTCGTGTCGGAATATTCTCTTTGATAAAATTTGTGGGTAAACTTTTAATTTCTAGTGTCGGGTAATGGCTGACAGGAAGTATGGCTCGTGCATCTAAAAAATATTTTGTTGGCAGCATTGTAATGTTCATCGTTCATTCCGGTCATTCCGTTCGATTGTAGTCTATGTTCGGTCGGTGCATGTGGCAGCAATTCGGTTGTCAAAGTCAAGTGTCAGTGTCAGTGGTAAGAGCTCTTAATTTGATTGCATTAAACATTGTTTATTGTTCTCGTATCGTTAATTTGTCGATTTAAAACCCCTTGTTTATTGCACAAATAATGGGCTCAGACAGTGAAGTGAATATCGATAATCCCGACAAGGACATGGTCGAAGTCCTGGATTCCTGGTCACAGAGGAATAAAAGGAAATGAAAGGGTGGATTATTTAGCTCGAGACGCCATTGACTGTGGGGATATGTATCCGTATAAGAATATTACTGAAGATTTGTTTACTCTACCAAAATTATTCTTACGAAAAGAATGGACGAAACTATGGTCATCTGGTGTAGGGGCTGGGGCCGTTCACTATAGGCGTATTCAATCGAATATTCCTACTAAACCTTGGTTTGCACATATTTTTTTGTTAAAACCAGCAACAAGCATGATTATTAGATTAAGACTGGGTCACGCTTGTACACCCGAACACCTGGCTAGACTAAAAATTGTGTCCAGTTCCGCATGTGCTTGCGGAACTGATCCAGCTGATTTTAACCACATATTCTTTCAATATAACTTATATGATCGTTCCTTGTTGTTAAACCAACTGTCATCAATCAAAATTCCATTCCCAACTTGTATTTCATCGCTCCTATATATTAACGCTTCATCCTCATCCGTATTTAAATCATTATATTCTTTCCTTTCACTTAATGAAATAAAACTGTACATAATAAAATGTACAATCACTTTCCTGTTTCCTATTCCCTATTTCTAAATTTTCCGCATTTCTTTATCCACAAATTCCGTTTCCCCGTTTATTCGCTGGCTGAATGCGCCAATACCGCTGTGCCATAAACAAAAAAAAACCCTCTCAACCAAACACTCTGTGACCAAATATATAATATGTCTTAAAATGAAATCTAGACTCACAATATCCACAGAAACAGTGTAATCAAGATAATTATTCATCAGTGAGTGAGTGAAATACCTAACAAATATCGGAATATGAGTATGAAACAAAGCCAGGGAATTCACCACTTCGTGAATGTCAGTTAAAACTCAATTATTAACTTTTCGGTACAAATCAAAAGAAAGAAACGTTTACAACTTTACAATGTATACAATGAAGCGTTTACAACGTATACAATTTTCTAAATAGCTAAACCAAATATAAGGAAATCGATACATTCAACTTGGGGTTGACCAGCTGAGACATAATACTGTATAAACTTACTTACTTACTTACTACTTACCCCTCAAAGTGTGTCTTGGCCTCCAATACGAGAGAACGCCACTGATCACGGTCTTGAGCGACATTTTGCCACTGGTCAATGCCGAGACCGTTTAAATCAGCCCTCACAGCCTCCGCCCAACGATATCTGGGGCGGCCGACCGGACGTCTACCTTCTGGTTTACCCTCGTAGGCTCTTTTGACGGCACGGTTATCTCCCATTCGTTCGAGGTGGCCAAGCCATCGCAGCCGATGAGCTTTGGTATTGCCGATGATATTCGGTTCAGCGACAAGTTCTTCAATTTCGGCATTTTTGCGGACCCTCCAACTGCCATCGGATCTTTGGGTTGGGCCAAGGATTTTCCTGAGGATTTTTCGTTCCGCCACTAAGAGCTGGTTTTCCTCCTTAAGTGTCAACGTCCAGACCTCACATCCGTATGGTAAAATTGGGCGTATCACGGTCTTATAAATGCGGATCTTAGTGCGTCTACTGAGAAGCCTGGACGTTAATACCTTATGCAGAGCAGCGCTGCATCGTAACGCGTTATGCACACGGGCATCTATTTCTTCGCTCCTGGTGTTGGTATCCATTACAGTGTAGCCTAAATATTTGAACCTATCTACCCCCTTAAATACGATATCGCCAACATGTAGATCCGCTGGTGCTGCGCGTGTGCGTTTATAGCGCCTCATGTGGAGATATTGGGTCTTGTCGTGGTTTCTTGTGGTGGTATACTGTATAAACACTATTAAATTATTTTGTTAACACTTGAAAGTGTTACAAAAAACTAACTTGCTCTCTGTGTATCAATCGGGATTTCGATCAGGACACAGTACCACTACCGCTAGTGTTCTTGAAGACGTTAGAAAGGGCATGGAAAATTCTAAGGTCACGGTGCTGGTACTTATCGATTTCTCGAATGCCTTCAACGTGAATGACCTTTTCGTTGCCACTCTCACATATCTGAAGCTCTCATCTAAAGTGATCGAGTGGTTTTGTGTTGTGTTGAACCTCTCTGACCGTGTTCAGGCAGTGAGAACCAATCTTTCTTTATCTGCTTGGTGCGACCTGAGCACAGGTGTTCCGCAAGGCGGGATTCTCTCTCCTCTTTTATTTTCTGTTTTTATTAACCAGATTACCTCAATTATGAGCTGTTCTTACCATTTGTATGCAGACGATTTACAGTTGTATGCCCAAGCTTTTATTGATAACATAAATCATGCTATTTCTCTTATAAATGACGACTTAGACCACATAGCGGAATGTCCAATAGTTTTGGCATTAGTGTTAATCCGACGAAGTGCCAGGCCATAATTATAGGAAGCCAGCGGCAGCTTGCTGGCCTTGATGCCGTGTCTGTCATGCCGATCCGTTTTGATGGGACCACAATTCTTGTTTCTAGCCAAGTTAAGGATCTAGGCTTTGTGTTAGATTCAAGTTTTTCCTTGTTGTCAGCCTCCGTAGCCTATTTGGTAGTGACCCTGTTTACGAAGCTGGAGGTTCCGGGTTCGTATCCCGGCGAGGGCATTATTTGTGTACCTATTTATTTATCACAAATATTTGTTCCTTGGTCATGGCTGTGTATGTATTTAATTATCTATATCTATCTGTCTATTATATATATCGTCGTCTGGTACCCACATCACAAGCCTTAATTGTGCTTACCGTGGGACTAGGTCGATTTGTGTAAGATGTCACAAGATATTTATTTATTATTTCCTGGTATAGCCAAGTGTCTGAAGTAAGCCGGAATTTTTCTGCAACACTGCGTAATTTGAACAAGTACAAGATTTTTTTTCCAGTAGGTACCAAAAAACTACTAGTGCAGGCTCTTGTATTACCAGTTCTTGACTATGCAGATGTTTGTTGTACTAATATCTCGCATTAGCACCTCAACAAGCTTGACCGTCTTCTCAACAACAACAACGGCATACGCTTCATCTATCGTCTTCGTAAATACGATCACGAAATACGATACGAGTCTTAAATTTCTATCGCCGCCAACTTTACTGGCTTTCTATCCGTCGCCGTAGGTCTCTTCGTGTATTGTGTCTATTATTTTCTATCTTATTCGATCCTTCTACCCCAGAACATCTCAAAAGCAAATTTATTTTCAACACTCCCCGTCCTGGTTGCAAACTTCGTTCATCTCGATCACTCAAACTTGTAATTTCTTTTCACCGTTCAGGATTTATGACCAACTCTTTTGTCGTTCAGGCAATCCGTTTGTGGAACTCGCTTCCTTTTCCTATTTGACAAGCCCCAAGCAAACACATTTTTAAACGACTGCTCCGCAAGCATCTTCTTGTAGACGAATTTAAGTAGTTTCCTCCGTCAAATAGTTTCTTACATTGAATACTAAAATTGTAGGTATTGTTACAGTCATTTGGTATTACGTAAGTCATTTGGTTCGAAATTAGTAAATGTGTGGGTATTTTACACGTTAAATATATTCATTTGTAACTTAAGTACCAACACTACCAACTAGTTAATCTGTCATAATATATCTGAGGCAGCCCCGTTGTGTGACTTTGTGAGTTGCGCGTATACAGACATACCCGTATGCACACATAGGCACGGACAAAATGTCAGATTGAGTTTTTGTATGCCGTGTCCGCCGTGTGCGTGTGTTGGCCGTATGGTGACGGCAGTAAGAATTCATTTGTCACCACCTCCTCTTGCGGGTGTCGTAAGAGTCGACTAAGGGATTGAATTGTCACTGACCATTTTACAAGATTGATGATGGGCAGCAGCGTCATCATAGTGGACACTGGACACATTACTGCGATCGCCAATCCGCTTGCCCAGCGTGGTGATTATGGGCATTTACCTCCTAATGCGTCTAAACGCATAGTTAATAGGAGAGGCCTACGTCCAGCAGTGGACTATCATAGGCTGATGATGATGATGATGATGATGATGTGTCCGCCCTGTGATTTCGGGTGATATTTACACGTTAAGGAATGTCAATCTTCCAACATGAGATTATGTCCACCTAAACGCAAATACTCGAATACTTACCTTCAAAAAGAATCATCCCCCAACTCCTAATCGTTAAGGAGTTGTTCCTTCCTTCATCAGCTAACTAACATGAAACGATAACTACTACGCGCAAAAACTTGAATAGATCTCGAAAATGCATGAAATTTGTTAATTCAAAGAATTATCCTCCAACTCCTAATCATTAAGGAGTTACAGATACCTTCCATCATCAGCTCACCAACACGAGACTATGACCACCTAAAGGCAAATACTCGACTTGCTTCCAAAATACATGAAACATGTTATATTTAAAGAAATATCTCCCAACTCCTAATCGCTAAGGAGTTGTACCTTCCATCATCAGATCACCAACTTAAGACGTTCATGACTAGACGTAAATACTTGATTAGTCTTCGAAAATAAATGAAAAATGTCATGTGTGCCTACAACATTTTAAGAGTTCCCTCGATTTCTTCAGGATCTCATCATCAGATCTGGACCCGATGACAATGGGACCAACTACAAGGTATATACTCTTTTAAACAGAAAAAGAATTTTCTAAATCGGCCCACTCGTCTTAGAGTAATCGGGGAACATACATAAAAAAAAAACAAAAGATTTCGTGGAATTGTAAACCTCCTCCTTTTTTGAAGTTGGTTAAAAACCATTGTAAAGGTAATTAAGAGAGCTACAACATCCTTCATTGCAATATATAGTAAAAAACCGTTTTCGAAAACGGTGAAGGGTTAAAGGGCTTAAGAGAGGCTGTGATTGCGCTGCCATGCGCTCTTTAAACAATCACAACTCCGTCAATTTATGTTTGACAGAAAAAACAAGAACAACAAATTGTTTGTCAGAAAAATACGTAAATTTTTATTTCATACACTTTTTTGCGTATCTGTCGTAATTTTTGAGATATTATGAAAAGAAAGTGGGATGTTTAAAAATTTTAAATTTATTATTTTTTTGAATCGTGACTTTTTTGAAAACTGTGTGTTCTGAAGCAGCCAAACTGATACTATCTATCAAGCTCTTCATAGTAAAGTTAATTCTAGGCGGAATGCGATTAATTTTAATTTTGGTGGAAATGGAACTTATGAAACCCATTCATTTAAAAGAAATAACATTAGATGCTCCCCTTATTTGCAATACAGCTCACCTATTTCACGTGCAAAAGACTGTTAATAGTACTCATTTTAAAGCTTATTTCAAGCACTATAAAACCCTTTTGTATTAGAATGCATAAAATGCATCTGCTCGCCGCCAGATGGCATTGACCACATCGATTAAATTTGAGACAAAATAAAAAAACGGTTTTGATCTTTAATATCTAGCTTATTATTGCACTTAGAATAGTTTATAAAATTATAAAAAACCAAATTGTTCATTGTTTTACCTGCTACAATTTTGTTTTTGAAAAATTTTCGATACTACGTATATTTTTGAAGATATTTGCAAAGAACCGATGAAAAACGTGGAAAAATTGCGAATTTTCAATTGCCAATAACTTGAAAACTATTGGATTTTTTGAAAAACTTTATGGATGATTTTTTGCTTAAAATTAGCCTTTGGTCCGTTTTGGTAATTATAGTTTCGTAGTTAGCTACGTAAGAGGAATTATTTTTCGCCGTTTTGTAATTGATTACCATAGAGGAATTTATTTTCCGCTTTCGTAATTAGTTTCGTAATTAACAACGAAAAAAGAATTTATTTTCCTTGTCCGCAGTTAATTAACTACGAACCGAGAATTATTTTTCACTGTTTGGTCATTTATTACCAAAAAAGAATTTTATTACTGTTTTAGTAATTGCGTTCGTAATTATCTTCGATAAAATAAAATTCTTAGTCAGGCGATTCGTAGGTACCCACTGAGTTGGATACGAAAGGGAATTTGATGCAATGTTTTATACTACGACCTGCCTGATAGTATGCAGCTACCGTAGCCTATGGGTGCCTGCAAATTCAGGGGATTCACATGAGCGTTGTCGACCCTTTCAATTGAAGAACTCTACAATGTAAGGGAGTTCATTCCACAACTGGAGCGAACGCTGGCGGAAATTCCTCTGAAACCGAACAGGACACCCTGGTGGCAGAGGGGTCCATAGGGGTATGGACCCCTCTGCCACCAGGGTGTCATTCAACCTGAGGCACTGGTCTCACCGTTAGCTACTAAGCTATGAACTATCGGCAACACGAACAAAACATGGGAGTGCGTATCGCTTGTTTGTGTTTATATAGCCGTGTTTGTAGCTCACGGTGAGATCAGTGCCTTATCATCTCATAGATTTGAATTTTAGGGATACATATGTGATTCGTATTAAATTAATCACAAGAACATAATAATTTAGAATTTATATTCGATTTCTGTAGGGAAATCTGCTAGTTTCTTGTGGCCTGGGGCCCATTTCTCAAAAACTTGTAATTTTTAATACAAGCGGAAGTCCTTATCTAATTAATGGTGTTTAAAAGAGACTACCACTTGTAACTAATACAAGTTACAAGCTTTTGAGAAAGCCCCGGGAAGTTAAGTTATTGTGACTGGTCTGCTAATTCGGACTATTTCCTGAATATGTTCATACATAAAAATCGAGATATACTAAAGTACCGATCTTATTATTATTTTTATTTACTGTCCAAAGAGGTCCGAGTATCGCGCTTCCGACGGTCTATTTGCATGGTAAATAAAAATAATAATAAAATTGGTATTTTATTATATCTATCTCATTGATAGAAAATAAAAGAATGTTTATTGGAAAATTAACTATAATTTCAATAAAAAAAAATCTTAACCTTCTTGTAAATAAAAACAATCTTTGCACTTAAAAACACTACTTAGTTCTTATCCTAATACATGAATGGTGCTATAACCTCAACGCAATGTCCAGCCGTAATTTTATTGTCGACTAAATCAGCTACGGCCTTTTTGATTTCTTGATCGATTTCTTCATAATTTTTGTTCGGTCGCATAGCAGGTTTATAATTACGCAGTTTTGTTTCCATTTCTAGCACGTCAAGTATTTGCGCAAGATTCGGATTCTTCCGTCCGACGTATTTATTTATTCGCGAGTGCCACGCCTCAACTGAGTTTGTGGTTCGCAGTTCCACGTCTTCACAGTTCCACTTCTTTATAAATCCGATGTCTTTGACCCATTTCATTTGGTAGTACTTATTAAATGCCTTTGTTCTATCATCCGTAGGGCTTTTGTTCATTACATATTCGTATCCAGACTTAACAAACGATAATGGTAAACGCGCTAAGCCAGCACAACGGGCTACGTGACGTCTCTGAACTCTTGACTTCATTTGGAGCACCTTTGCTTTACGAAAAAGGGTATTGCAGAAGTGGTAAAAGCAACCCTTTACTATCGTGTCTGGGAAAACGATTTGAATACCTTGCATAGCGGCTACTTCATAGTCAAGAGTCATTTTTGTTGGTTTCCAATTTCGGATCTGGCTTTTAATTACCCTGAACATTATTTCATATGTTCTTACATTCTTGTTTCGTAAAAACGCGAAAAATATTGGTACTACCTTGTTAGCTTCGACGTCAAACCCATGTATTGTGTATAATTGCTTAAATGGGAGTGGGCATGATTTAAATGTGCCATCGAGAAAGAAATGCTGAAATCGATGGATTATTTTTTGCGTATCCGGCGAGCCAAATACGAGGATTCTCATATCGACATCGTTGTAATCGGCAATTAGTAAATGTTCAAACTTACACGGCACGATAACCTCTTGAGGAGAAGTAAAATATAGTTTGGGTACTCCTAAGTTTCTATATCTTTCGTTATACAGACCAGTTTTAATGTTTTGAAATTTAGGCAGATCGTGAAGAAAATTTACACCTCTATCGCTGAGATCACATATCATTTCTTCGTATTGTTTTTGGATGGGATAGTTATTCGTGGACACTTTCTTTTTTAAGTTATGAAATTCTTGTTGAAAAACACATTTTGCTTCATTTTCCTTGCAGTCAATAATATGATCCTTTGTCTTAATTATAACATTCTCTTCGTTAACAGTTATGCTCCCCTTGCATGCTAGTTCGTTGCAACACTTCCAGTAGCTATGACCGCTAACGTAGGTGCTCCTTTTGTGATATTTACGGCCATTGTAAATAACGGCCTGGCCTCCTCTTTTTGTCGGAATGAACCGCAGTTCATTCGTCATGCGGTCTGATGCCGCACCGCCGCCCAAGGAATCAGCCATAACAATAACACATACAGAATATTATTATCTTCGTATTAATCACTGTCAAAATAGGCTTTATCACTTTTTCACGAATAATTTTTAGCTCATGAATAACAGGATATTTATCGAATAAACCAAATGACAAATAATAAATTTCAAAGTGACACATAGAACTGAATTTTGTTTTTTCTTCCTTACTTAAAGTTTTACGAAAGAGGTTAGAATAGAAACTCAAAGAAAACATAAGTTTTCGAAGGAGTTTAGCTTAGGCAATAAATTAATATTTTTTAACCGACTTCACCATTTCAAAAGAAGGCGGTTTTCAATTCAACAGGTTTTTTTAGGGTTCCGTAGTAAACTAGGAACCGTTATAGTTTCGCTCTGTCCGTCGGTCCGTCTGTTCGCAGCATTGCTTAGTGGCCGTTAGTACTAGAAATTTATTACATAATATTAATTAATACTTATTAATCAAGCCGACAAAGGGGTACTTACAATAATATGTAAAAAATATATATATTTAGGGTACCTCTCCTAGTTTTTTTTATATTGCTGTAATCACATAGTGTGGAGTATCGCTTTCAAAAATATAAGGATTCAAAAGAAAAAAAAAATTCTAAATGTGTCTCCCCCCTCTACATTTTGATCCGTAGGTCGGAAAAAGATGAAAAAAAAAATCATAAATAGATAGTGAATGGCTTATAGAATACATTAAAATAAAACTATTTCGAACATAACCTGCCCAGCCGTTTGAATAACTACGGAACCCTTACACTGAGCATGGCCCGACATGCTCTTGGCCGGTTTTTTTATAATTTTAGTTACCTTGAATATTATACCGCCTTGAACCCGTACCATGAGTTTGCAAGTAACGATCACGTTAGCGCATACTAGATATGTAACTTAGTATCTACATCACGCTCGCTCCAATCCTCGCTCAATCACGATGTCACAACCTTAATGTAATCGTTACTTGCCAACTCATGGTACCGCTACCGGCCTCGGCAAACTCCCCTAGTATAACGCGAACTTCGAAAATCGAAAATTTCGAGCATTTTCCTATGTCATTTTGATGGCACTTTCGTTGGAGTGACAGGGACAGATAGATGCTCGAAATTTATAATAATCGAAGTTCGCGGTAATAGGTTTGGCCTACTACCGCGAAAATCGAAATTCGTATATTTCGAGGATTTTTCTCTGTCACTCCAACGAAGGCGTGTTTAGAGTGAGAGAGACAAATCCTCGAAATTTGCGAATTTCGAAGTTCGCGGTAGGGCCGCTGATCCTGACGATGCGATCATTTAAAATTACCTTCTCATATTATTGGGTTGTTTCGAGTAAGTAACATAATTTCCACGAGGATGCACTGTGTCGACGATGAGGGATTCAACGAAACACATATTGCCGTCGACACAGTCATCTTATTTCCGTTTTCTTTTTTCGTAATTAATTACGAATAAGGAAAACGGAAAAAAAGTTGGTAATTAACTACGTACGAAGAAAAAGTTGTCAATTACGAAAGCGGAAAATAAATTCCGCTTTGGTAATCAATTACGGAACGGTGAAAAATAATTCTTCTTACGTAGGTAACTACGAAACCATAATTACGAAAACGGACCAAAGGAAAATTAGGCCTTCTATCGATATTCGAGCTTATTTAGCAAAAAAAGAAATTCACCCCCGAGAAGGGGTGGCAACCACCCCCAGGGTGGTTGCGGAGTTCAAATCATTTTCACTTTTGAAGTTAAGGGTAAGATGAACCTAATTCCAAAATTGTATGCAATTCGGTTCACAGTAAAAAAATTCGGAGCAATAATGCTTGAATGACTGCACTAACTAGCCGACACGTAAAAGTAGCAAATACCTTAGGGCGGCCGCATCAGTCAGTCGCAAGACAGCGTTCAAGATGGCGATGTATTTTGGTGGGAGTAGTAGCACATGTAAGTTCATAATTTCGTATATTTGCGATGACAAACATTCTATTTATTGAGTGTTACTTACTCTTAAAGAGTTAAACGTTTTTATTTAGCACAAATTAGAATAAAATTAAGTGATTTCGTGTAAACAATATGCCCGTAAATAATAAGTGCACAAAATTGTAGGTTCGGACGGAGCTCGTAAATCGTTCGTCATAAATATTTGCACGGATATGCATAATCGGTCTTTGCGCATAAAATGAAACCAAGAAATATAGTCATATGTTTTGAAGAATTAGTTACATATTTCGTCTAATTCGTTAGGTATATATTTCATCGTATTTCAATTAGCGTATCCAAGGAACTGGGTTAATAATATCTTGTACTTTCATCTTGGTAAGGCACTCCATAGTTGTTCATACCTAATATCTCTCGAATTGCTTTGGCCTTGCTATTATGAATGTTGCTCTTTTGAACTCTTCTTAAGTTTTGCTTATTCGTGGATGAATGAAGAAAACACATTGTAGAAGGTTGTCCAATCTTGATAGTTTCCGGTAAACTTTGCTATGTCTATCTTCGGAAGCTTCACATCATCACTAAAGCTAGATGTGAGATTACTGCTAATTCTGCTTGTGCACGACGTAGTACTTTCTAGCATATGCTTTTTAAGTATTAAACCACAAATATTTTCTTGTTTGGCTATTAAAACCCGTTAATTCCGTTCACATCTTTAAATCTATTGTTGAATTACTGTGGAAAACTCAATGTGTAATAAACATCGTTTTTTTTTCTTGTGTGAATATGTACATTGTAATGTAATTTACAGATTCTCCGTTTTTCCCAGTCAGTAAAAGTATATATTGCAAAAAATTGTACTTGGTTATTACATGTCGACTCCAAAAAATCGTCGCTTTAATCCATTCATCATATTATTATTAGCATTGATAATACATTTTATCTTCTCGAAATCATGAAGTGAAAATTTTGATTTTTATTTTCTAATTTACCGCCTCTAATATTTAAAACTCATTTATTTACGTTTCACACGTTGGGTCACCAATTTACATAGGTGTGCGAAAATTCAACTCAATCTGTCCAGTAGTAGTGTCGGAGTAAATCGATTGTAACAGACGGACAGATAGATACGCCAGTGATCCTATGAGTGCTCCGTTTTTTTTCTTCTTGTGGTACGGAAGCCTAAAAATGTAAGATCGCTTATAATAGGAAGTTTATTCATTAAATAACAGTGCCCCCGCCAAGTCGAGCAAAAAAAAGGCACGGCCGTACCATCCTTTTCTCGAAGCCGTTCAGCTATGCTATTCTCTTATTTACACATTCGACGCTGCGTTCGTCAACGAGCTCGATGTCGAGACAGCCTTGTCTAAAATCCTAGCTGTTTGATTTGACATTAGGAATCGAGGCTGTGAGCGAGGTTGTGGGCGAGTTCGTCGCTGTCTTTCGTTAGAGAATACGAAGTTCATACATTAAACGTCAAACTTTCGACGCAATGTAGTTCCCGCTCACGCCGCATTCGTCGCCGAGCACTAGTGTCGTTTAAAGTACATTAGTGAATACCATTTTTAGGCTCGACGCTGCCGCAGCACTGACACAGCGCTGACAGCAAGGCGGTTTCCTTAGTGAATAACACTACAGGCCATTTTTAACCGTCTGTAATTTCGCGCTGGTTACAGCAAGAAGTCTGAATTTTCTGCGACGTGTAGGCCATAACATGAGTTACATAATAATCTTGTTTGATTTCAATTATACTTGTAATTTAAAAATTACCGCATGTCAAAGTTCCTTAGTTTTGTCACTCACTGACTCACCGATCATAAATAATCTAAGGTATTTCTAGATGGCCTAGGAGCTTAAAATTTGAATCATAAGTAGTTTATAGCCTACCTATTACACAGAAAATCTGAAAATTGGAAATTTCTGCCAGATTTTAAAGTTATGCAAACTACTCAAATAAATTTGTAATCCGATACAAATACATGCTAATACAAAATTAATTATGCGGTTGTTGCAAATAAGTTTATATGGCGGAATGAAGCGGGTTGGAACAAAGAGTTCTTTGGATTGTGGGTTTTCTAGCCAAATATTTTTATTGGTCCCATACCTACAAGTTGTAAATTCTGTTATTTTTTTAGTTTTCATGCTAATCCCAATTTTCATAAATCCCAAATTGAGGGATAATCTCTGAAGTACAAATATTTGGCTAGAAAACCCACAATCCAAAGAACTCTTTGTTCCAACCCGCTTCATTTTTTTTTTTTTTTTTTTTATACCACGTCGGTGGCAAACAAGCATACGGCCCGCCTGATGGAAAGCAGTCACCGTAGCCTATGGGCGCCTGCAACCTCAGGGTGTCACATGCGCGTTGCCGACCCAACGATCGCGTTGATCGTAAGTGAAAAGTAGAGCCCAAATTGCGGCGGCAACGAACAGGAGACAATCAGTAACCTGTTAGTTGCCACCGCCTTGCTGGCCCGCTAGATGCTGGTAAATACACCGGCTGACCCCGAAACACGGCAAACACGAAGGTAAGTCATTTCACGGGCGTTTACACCGAATGTACGGTGGTAGCCAACCAGGCGGGTACTAGTAAAAATACCCTACCACCGGCTGAGAAGCTGGCTACTCAGTATTTCCCTTAGTCGACTCCTACGCCATAGCTATAGTTAGCCATAGCTGTAGCTATAGTCATTCCGCCATATAAACTTATTTGCAACAACCGCATAATTAATTTTCTAGTACTGTTGGTCTAGCTAGCTGGAGATAATTCAAAGGTGGACTGTAAACTTTATAAAAAATATATTAACTAAATTGACCGTTACAATAATAACATTTGCGCGGCGCGTACATAAAAAATATCGCGAGCGGCGGGCGCGAGCCGTCAAGGTAGATGGTGAGTGTCACCCCGGAGGGTACGCGGGCGGAGCCCCCGGGCAGGCGACCGGTTGCGCTCCGTTCTACGTAGGCTTAGGAAGCTGAACTGGTGCAGTCCGCACCAAGTACTAACGGCCATTATGCTGCGGACAGACAGACGGACATGACAAAATTATAAGGGTTCCTTGTTTAATACCCTAAAAAGGAAACAATTCACAAAAATCTGTGAATAAAATTTAAATCTTATGTCAAAAGAAAAGTCTTATGTCAGACATTCATATCCTTGAACTTGGATGAAAAAAAAGTTTTGTTTTCGATTAATTTTTTTGCCACTTTGTCATGGGGGCATAGCTACCAAAAAAAAGTAATAGGCCACAACTGGCAACTACGTAAATATTTACATGTAATGTCTTTGTATTTCATTTATCATTTATCTCTTTTTCAGACCGAATGGGGTTGGTTCTACTGTGTGTGGGGAAGATGGGCCATGCTAGGCCTGGACAGCGGAGCCGCCCTCCACAGAGCAAGTCAAGGTCAATCCTGGCTCTACGACGGTCTCCTAGGCATGAATGCCTTCTCTATGAACCTCAGGGCCAAAGAACTAACCCACTACTTCACTGCAATAGAAAACCACTCAGTCTTGACCTTCCTGTATGATGCTTATATGGGTTTGTTGCCTTATCGATATTTAGATTATAATTACGAGAACACCCAATGGGAAAGTCCTCAGCTTTTGGTGCATGAACGCACAAGAAGTTATCATTGGCAATACGAATGGCCAGAGCAATGGGATGTTAAATATGATCCACCAATATTTTATAAAAGGTAATAAATAAGGATATGTCCTACAACGAAGTCGCGAATTTATGCAATGCGGTGCGCGCGAAAAGTCCTTTCGGTCGGACATTTTCACTAAACAAAACGACGTGCGAAAATATCAAACAAACTGATCGCGATCGCTACGCGTCGCGTCGGGGTTGGTCACGTAGGACACTTGTATTAGCTGGCGACTGTTTGATTGTATCACGTCGCGTCGTGTCGCGTCGCTTCGCGTTCGCAAGGGAATCGCTCATCTAAGGACACCGCGCAAGGGTATCTTGTACGAAAATTGTACGGCCGAATTTCACTTCCCAACCACCTTTTCGCAGAAGTGTCATTCGGCCGAATACCTTTTGGCAAATTATTATTTCGCAGCCATTTCATTTCCCAACCCCATAGTTGGGATATGAGAATTAACCACTAAGTTGGATAAGGTTAGGTTGGATTATGTAAAGTTGGGAAATTAAATTCAGTCAAATGACACTTCTGCGAAAAGTTGGTTGGGAAGTGAAATTCGGCCATACAATTTTCGGCAAAAAGGCAGAGAACCCTGCAAAATGTTAATGTAAGTTACCCAAATAGTACGAGTAGCTATTGTCCTGCTAGAAAAGGAAGCTTAAAGGTTTTACTTTCAATAGATTTATTATTTAATGTAATGCTAAAGGTACACATGATAAAGGTCCAAATATGTTGAGGCTCGTCCATAGGCAGCCAGGGCAGGTATCACTCTTCTAAGGTTGGATTTTACGTCTTGACGATAGTCGGGAAATCTTCAATGAATATTTTTTATTTTTGCTTGAGATGATAGGTTTATTGAAAATATAATTATATTAAATTAAGTAACAGAGATGTGGTTCGAATGAGAATCGTTGGCAAGTGAGGGAGGTTCCCCTCGCGTCGCACCCCGCCGCGGACCGTGGTTGCTGGCGAGTTCCGGAGATGGCACTGCGCACTAACAACTGTAATGTGTAAATAATTAATATTATAATTAGTTAGATAATTTTACACGGCTGTAGTGGAATGTTCCAGGACTTTAAAACTTGTAAAGGACTTAGGACAGCGTTTATATTATGACAGAAATGGCGATCCAAACCCCTGGAACGCCGCTGTCAATTTTGCTTATCGATTAATAATTTTAATTGGCTTTGTCGGAGACATGAGTTACAAAATCTAGAAAACGATAAGCAATGTTTTGCTTGGAGTGGTCTTTGCTTGATCCATGCAGGTAGATGATAAATCAGGTTGGGATCTACCCACCTATGAACAGGTGGCTGGTGACCTGACAGTATAAAAGGTCACTACTGCAGTGTTCATCAATTCATTCTCGTGTTAGACATTGAACGATTCACTCTTGTCTTTTTATGTAAAGGGTTTACATTCTTACGAAGGAAGTTATTTCTATGGGGTATGCATCTTATGCATGGACGCAAGCTTAGAACTCTCCATTCGTTTTCTATTAGTGCGTAGATGCGTAGATACAGTATTCTGAGTATTGTTAGTAACGAGTAGCTAGGAGGCAGATAACTAAAATCCTACCCCTCTTAGCTCGGCTGTCGTTCTGCTTTCCGTCAGGCTTTCTAAAGTTTTCCGAAGGTTTGAATATTATATCTTTCCCTGATAGCCGGCGTCTTAATGTTCAAGAAATGTGGCTCTTTTAGTTTCATGTAATATAATTTGTTAATAATTTAGACTGATTCATAATTTTGTTCAATGTTTAATAAATAAGTGTAATGAAAAATATGTATTATTTGAGTTTGAACATGTGTTTTATGGCATTCAATTATCCGAGACTGAATAGTAAATATAATAACCATAAAGTTAGTAATATTTTAGGTACTATTCAAATTGTATCTTTTGTTCAATAAGCTTAAGTTTAGAGTATAACCTCCTTATTCATAAACGTCTCTTAACATAGTAAGCCGCTAAGAATTGTTTGTCCCTTTCGGTCTTACCTTTATATCTATAAGACCGAAAGGGACAAACAATACTTAGCATCTTGAATGTATTTGATAATAATTCGAATCGTAAATAGTATTGTGGTTAAGTCCGGCATATTTTATTTGTAAGGAACGTCCGTCATATGCGTCTTGTATTGTTGAGTTAGGGGTGGAAATCAGTTGGTAGACGGACTTTCCTGATAGACGGTCTTACCGCGCATTGAAATGAATACATTTGTATAAACGTTAGGCAAATTCTGAACAATTACCTACTGTATTGTATATATTAACATAGATTTATCGGTAATTATATATTAATCAGTTACTTTTTAAAACTAATAAAATATTTTTTTTTTAATGCTGCTTTTATTTTAAATCCCCTTACTCGCCCTTGATTATGAAATAAAATATCCACAATATTTTATATCATAATTTTACATCTAATTAATAAACCAGTTGGAAATCGACTCAGTGCGACTTCCTCGCACAACGCATCAGTATTGCGATACAGCGAGGAAATGCCGCCAGCATCCTCGGTACAATGCCACAAGGGCCAATCTTAGATATAGGTTAGGTTAAGTAGATTAGTTAGATTTAATCTATGTACATAAATTGTAGTTTTGAAAATAAATGAAAAAAAAAAATAATAAACTATTTCAACGAATTATATTATTTGGACTTAAAGTATTTGGACGATACACGTTCTAGTGCTTTAGTTAGGACAGTTAGACATGCTGGATAAATGGTTGCTGAAGGTGCATTCAGTCCAAACGAGCTCACTATTTTAACTAAATTTGATCGCTTCACAAAACGAGATTCGTTGATTTCGTAGAGAGGGGGATAGAATAGCGAATGCTCGTTTGGTCTAAATGCACCTTTAGAGAAATGGATCTGTCGTGTTTAGGACTGATTCTTGTTTATTTAGGTGCTTTTACCTAGGTATATTTTACTCTATAGTATATTCTACTTTATAGTTATAGTTTACTCGAACTTGCTGTATCTGGATTGTGAGTTAAAGAATAATATTCTGTAGCCAGCATACCTTGAGTTGGAAGTTGGAGGATACGTTAAGGTTTTACTCGACACGTAGTACATTCTATCGCATCGGCATCCCGCTCCAACTCATGGATTCGCTCGCCACTGGTCGCCTTAGACCAATGTCGTGGCTGGGCCTTTAGAACAATGTCGTGGCCGGGCCATAATGCATAAAGAACAGCCATTCGAGTCTACCTAACACTATTGATCTGAACTTATTTGGAAGCAAAAATTTAACAAAACTTGTCAAGTGAACATAAAAGAGCACGTAGAGCTATAAAATACAGATATCTACACAGTACACACCCAAACATTATAGTTGAAGATTCCGAAATAGGCAATAAAATTGGTTACAGTGTTTCAATATTTTTTGTATTTTTCTTGACTAAATTGCTCCCATAATTATGTCAAAGGACAATGAGTAATTTTGGTGCCTCCCCTCAATACTTATGAAACCTATGCAATATGATGCTATCAATATCATTTATAAACCGTTACCGTACCGCGTTCTATTTTTGCAAAAAAAACCATGTTGGCCCGCGATTTTGATTTGGCGGCCATAGTATGAAATAAATGACAGCATTGAAGCTATCATTTGGCATAGGTTTCATAGGTATTGGGGGGGTACCAGACTCCATATACTAAAGTGCCCATGGTCCTTTAGAAGTTTTGTT
>JALPQI010006611.1:0-20496 GCA_025490895.1 Thaumatotibia leucotreta | reverse complement strand
ATGTGCGTAAAATTGAAAATGGGTAAAAAAATGTACATACATAGGAACTGGCCAATAATTGTACCTACCTTACACGTAGTAACATTAATGAAAACAGTAAAACAAATTTTGCAGAAATCGGTTTTAATTTTTATTCAGTACGCACTAGTGCAAGAAGTGGTTTATTTCTTATCAGGTCGAAACTTCGAAGGGCGGACCTGATGCAGGTGACGTCGTACAGTCAAGTGCAAAAATAAGTATTGAAAGAATCCGCTCATAAATAATACGATGTTCTTATTAAGGTGCGTTGAAACTAAAAGAGCATTCGCTGTTCTAACCTCCCACTCTACGAAATTCGCTCGGTACACATAATCATAATCATAAACACTGGAGTGCTGAGCGGTCGACTCCCGGCCGATTTAAAAAGTCCCCGAGTGCCGAGCGGTCGACTCCCGGCCGATCTGAAAAATCCCCAAGTGCCGAGCGGCCGGCTCCCGGCCGATTCGTTATTGCGTATTTGGCGCGAAAATTTAAAGTTTGTGCGCACATTTAAGTTGCGTTATTTCTAAAAATATATCACTGAAGACATAAAAAATCTGTCTATATCTAAAATTAAGTGTATTTAATATAAATATTAGCAGATATTCCTTAGTTTAAAAGCATTTGATAGCAGTGCATTCGTCAAATATTTGATACCCGGTAAATTATGATTTTAACCATTTATTTCTATAAAAAATGTTATGCTATTTAAATATAATATGCTTAACTAAATGATAAGCAATTTACAATCGTTTAATCTTCCATTTATTACATTTTAACATATTTATTTCATAGTTTATTACAAAGATTTGGGTTATGAACAGGTTTGTTTCAGAGAAATCGGGCATTTATTAATGTATATGTAACACTACTAGCCCCAAATTTGATATAAATAGCTGGGTTAACTATTTGATAACTTAAATATATAATCATTTATTTAAAAACTCGATCATATTTCATTAAAAAATGTCGTCGTTGATACACCGGGACCTATGTTTCAAGGTCGCCACCGTGGCCATTTTGTTTAATTTCAAATGAAGATAGAATAGTATGGATAAGACTTCGGTTTTTGGATTTAATACTTATTTTGGTTAATTTGGTTGGCTAAATACTTTTGCATGTACAGACAGTGACTTTTCCGCACTAGTGCGGAAATTAATTACATTAGTATTTTTCTTATAATGCGTTGTAGAATGGTATAATGTTAGTGTCGAAATGTAGGTCATCTTCCCCACTCGTGTTGGTTTCAGGCACTCGTTCAGACACTATTACTATAAATGACTATTTTTCACGTGTATGTTTATTTGCTATGCTGTAGTTATAAATTTAAGATATGCAGGAGCGTGAGGAAGAGTCTCAGATGTACGTGGTGGTCGAGGATGTAACAGGTCCAACATTCCCTTTTGGTAATAAAAGGCGGCATTTTCAAATTTTGTAAGGGCAGACCACTCTCAGCACCTGCATTTGTGAGTGAGTTTCGTGAAACGTCCCACTTTGTCGTTTGCCATAAAGCCGCTTTGTCAGTTTATTCATATGAAGATACAAAGAAACCTCGTCTTTATGGTAAGCGACAAAGTGGGACGTTTTACTAAAAACTAACACATTTTATTAAATTTGGGGCCCTTTTCTACTTCCACGAATTGTTGGACAGAGTATATTGTCGTCCCTAAGTCCCACAACACAAGCCTTAGGTAATTTACCTTACCATGGGACTAGGTCGTTTTGTGTAAGATTTTCTAATGACATTTATTTATGAAATAAAACTATGAAAAACGGATAAACTCACGTATATTAACTAACTTTAACTTCATTCCGACGTCATCCGCAGACCACGAACCCTGTAGGTAAAGTTTTCGAAACGTCGGAATGAAGTTAAAGTTAGTTAATATACGTGAGTTTATCCGATTTTCATAGTTTTATTTCATGTGTAATCCTCGCGGTAGCCGAAGAAAATATATTGACTTTGAAATATTATTTCTATTGAATAATGTACATGGAGAGCTCATCATAGATTTGTTTGAATCTAAGTAGTCATAATTATATTAGAACAAATCAGAAGTCGTATCCACACTAATATAGTCCTGATGAAATGTAATCATTTTGACAATTTTTGTGTATTTTTGAAGCGATTTAGTATTAAAAGTTTTAATGCTAAGGTATCGTATTTATACATTTTTGGGATGTTATTAAATGTAGTTTTTAATCCTGTACATTACAAATCAAACACATGTTGAAAATATATCCTCCTCCTCCTCGCGTCGGTTTCCTCATTACTGAGGGTCGTGATTTCCCTGGATGGAAACCAGTTTTTCTCTGGTTAGTCTCCTCCATCTGTCTCTATCTTTGGCTTCATGGAGGGCATCATGGAGCTTGGAATTTAAAGTTGAACGGACTTGGTCAGACCACCTGATAGGGCTACGACCTCTCGGCCTTCTTCCATCGACTTTCCCAAGAACCATCAGTTGCTCGAGGTTATGTCCAGATTTGCGGGCAATGTGGCCAAAGAATTCCAGGATCCTTCGCAGGCAGGTGGTGGAAAGTCTTTCCTTTATACCCAGTTCTTTGAGAATAGATTTATTTGTTCGAAATGCAGTCCATGGAATTTGAAGCAGCTTGCGCCAGCACCACATTTCGAAGGCGTCAATGCGATTACGGTCTGCCTTCCTTAATGTCCAAGTTTCTGCACCGTAACCGAAGATTGAAAACACTAGAGAGAAGACCAGTCTCTTCTTCGTCTTTCGAGATATGTTACGGTCTTTCCATATTCTCTCTAGCTGCGCCATTGCATTTTTGGCCATGCCTATACGTCTCCTGATTTCCTTCTCACAGGACCCGGTGTTGCTGATAAAAGTGCCGAGGTAGAGAAAATCGTCCACTCGCTCTAGGGATAGAGCACCTGAAATTTTGAGTGAGTTGCTGCGGTCCACCACCATGATTTTAGTTTTGGAGTGGTTGATTTTGAGGCCTAATTCTAAGCTAATCCGCTCCATTCTAGTGAGGAGAGACACCATTTCAGCTTCGTTAGCAGCTATGAGTGTTGTATCGTCTGCATAGCGTAGGTTCGTAATTTTGGTGCCACCTACGGTGACTCCACCCTCCCAATTTTCAAAAGTTCGCCTGATGATGTACTCCCCATAAACATTGAAAAGTATGGGAGACAGAATACAGCCCTGCCTTACTCCTTTCCCAAACTTGAAGGGCTCAGAAGTCGTCCTTTCAACCTTCACAACGCCCTGGTTGTTTTGATAGAGCGATTGGATCAGCAAGATCAGGTGCTTAGGGACTCCAAGCTCTTCCAGAACCTTCCACAGGGCCGACCAGATGACACAGTCAAATGCTTTGCTGTAATCGATGAAGCACAGGATGATGGGAGAATTAAATTCATAGGACTTCTCGATCAGATGACGGATGTTCAGAATTTGTTCGCGAGTCCCCTTGCCTTTGACAAAACCAGCCTGCTCCTGTGAAATCTGCCAGTCCAAGAAGTAGCGAATTCTATTGTTGATTATGTGGAGTAGAATTTTACTGGCGTGCGAGATGAGTGCTAAGGTTCTATAATTGTCACACTTAGACGTAGATCCTTTTTTATGCAGTGGAAGGATGACTGATTTTGCCCAGTCGTCGGGCCATTTTCCTGTACGCCAGATATTGTTACATATCGCATGCATCACGCTTGCTCCTGGCATCCCCATTGCCTTGATTATCTCGGCTGTTAGTTGGTCAGGCCCGGGCGCTTTGCGGTCTTTAAGAGCATTAATCGCAGATGTGACCTCCGACAGTAGTAAAGGAGGTTCGAGCTCTACAGAGTTCCATGCTGTTGAATCTTCCAACGTGGAGTGACTGAAAGGATCTCTGTAAAGGTTCTCACAATATTTGCGCCATCGACCTGCTATAGCGTCTAGATCTTGAAGCCGGGTTCCATTATCATCCTCAATTACCCAAGTTTTGGGTTTGAACTGCTTCGAAAGTAGTTTGACCTTTTTGTACAGGTCCGAGCTTTGTACCTTCAAAGAATGATCTTCGATTTCCTGGCAGATGTTCTCTATAAACACGTTTTTATCAAGACGGCATGACCGTTGTATTGTTCTGCTTAGCTCCGAGTATCTATCACGATCCTCCTGGTTAACCAAACCTGCTGATTTCAGTTCTTTCCTTTTTTGGATGTCCGTCCAAGTTTCAGTAGAGAGCCACGACTGTCTACGCAAGATTGGCGCGCGTTGGCCGATAATCATGTCCATCGTCTTCCATGTCAGATCTTTAAGGTGCTCCCACTGTTCGTTTGGACTTGCGTTAGCAGGCGGGGGATTTTGAGTAATGGCCTCGTTCAAACCTTCACGGAACGCAGGCTTTTCTTGCGGACCCAGAGTGCGCGGTCGTACAGTGGGTCTTTTCTTCAGAGACTTCAGCCGGAGAGCAAACCTTGCCACAAGAAGACAGTGATCGGAACCACAATCCGCCCCAGGAAACGTTTTCACATTACAAATCGAACTTCTCCAACGAGTATTTATCATAATGTAATCGATTTGGTTGAAAATATATACTTATTTTGAAACAATCTACGAGTCATCTTTCTACCTCAGTTTTTGAGTGTCGTATTAATCGACAAATTTTATTTACAAAACCATTAGTTTTCCTTCAGACGCCGAAGTGAACACATTTTCCATGAGGCATTATGCAAAATAAATACAAAATTTGAAACTAATAATCAATATATGATTACAAAACAAATTTTCAAAGTTTACTCTGTGTTTGACTGATGTTGTACGAAAATAATTTTCGACGTAACATTTACGTGCTTGTAATGTGTAAAAGCTTTATGCAAGGGTATCATTTTACTTTCTTTTCTTGTTTGTACATGTATATTGCTACAAATAAACCTTTTTTTCTCTCAAATCAATGCCGTAATTTATATTACTAGTGTCTTCTACACAAAAATCGGGAAAATGTTTGCTCGGCCTACGTTCAACGAGGACTAGCAAATTACACTTTTACCAAAAATATTTGTTCGTTAACGGAATTAATAGCCTATTTCATACTAATTATAACGCTGTGCGTTTTTTATATAAGCTTCATACAATAACACGCAATAATCGTTAAATTTGTAACTCCCGCCAATTTCTCGTTGACCACCCGTCGGACCTCCTGGCACTTGACTATTTTCGCGCAAAATGGCGCCGCCACCTGACAGCTTTTTGACGTAACGGTCCTGCCACCCGAAGGGATAATAATCATAATCATTTATTTGCGTAAAATAAGAGTATACAATGTTGTTACATAAATATCATGAGTCCTTCTATTTAGCCACCTATGCAGCATGCAAATTTTTGTAGACTTACAAAACAAAACGTAATTGGTTGATTTCGTAGAACGGGCGCTAGAACAGCGAATGCTCTTTTGGTTTAAACGCACCTTTACACAGAATTAGAATGCATTGGGCATCACATATTTTTGAACATTTTTGTGTCTGTCGGTACACTTTTTTTTTTTACCACGTCGGTGGCAAACAAGCATACGGCCCGCCTGATGGAAAGCAGTCACCGTATATGGAAAACAGTAGCCTATGGGCGCCTGCAACCTCAGGGTGTCACATGCGCGTTGCCGACCCAATAAAAATAACGTTGGCACAACAAAGTGGCTCCACTTCACCTGATCGTAAGTGAAAAGTAGAGCCCAAATCGCGGCGGCAACGAACAGGAGACAATCAGTAACCTGTTAGTTGCCACCGCCGTGCTGGCCCGCTAGATGCTGGTAAATACACCGGCTGACCCCGAAACACGGCAAACACGAAGGTAAGTCATTTCACGGGCGTTTACACCGAATGTACGGTGGTAGCCAACCAGGCGGGTACTAGTAAAAATACCCTACCACCGGCTGAGAAGCTGGATACTCAGTATTTCCCTTAGTCGACTCCTGCGACACCCACGGGAAGAGGGGGGCGGTGATTTTTGTATTCTTACTCCGTCACCGCACGGATAAAATTTTATTTTGTCTTTGACTGTACGATACACGCGTAAAAAGGAAATACGTACGTACTCATTTTTTTCGCAATTGTGTCGTACTACAACACGGAATCGGCATAATTATTTTATGTAACAACTCAAATTGTTTTATTAATTTTTTATTTTTTGCTGTACTAAATCAGCCTTAAAAAGTTGAAATTTCAAATATCCGTGATAGGTACACAAATACCCGTGAAGAGGATTCCAATTGTTTTTATTGAGCCTCGCGGGTGGTCAGATATCGAATAAAAGTGGTCAGGACACGACCGACATGCTGCCTCCCTGTCACACTTACGTTCGAATTTACAAGTGCGAGAGAGAGGACGGTGGTTCGCGGTATGCCCCTCTGGATATCGGGTCCTGTCGTGTCGTGATGTCGTAAACTCATTAATTACAAGTTTATTGTTTCTTCTATTGTTCTGCTTTTGTAGGGTGAAGGTAATAAAGGTTGTATTGTGTTCGAAATGGCTTTAAAAAAGTGGGATGTTTTATTTAATTGGTATTCGTAGATTGGTCTGATTAAAACGGACGAGCCAATGTTTTGCCACTACGATATCTCTTTCTCTGATGAATTTAAGATGCTCTAAGAATTGACTTTTAAAGAGCTTCAGTTTTTATTTTTTCCTCACTAGTCACACTACTTAAAACTATATTTAAATTACTAGCGACCCGCCCCGGCTTCGCACGGGTACTATACCTACATAAAAACCTTCCTCTTGAATTACTCTGCCTATTAAAAAAATATTATCAAAATCCGTTGCGTAGTTTTAAAGATTTAAGCGTACAAAGGGACATAGGGACAGAAAAAGTTACTTTATTTTATACCATGTAGTGATGACAAATATTGGTATGCTTTGGCTAAGACCGAGTGGCCAAGCGGTACAGGCATCAGCCGCGTAAGCTGAGTAAGTGTGTCCGATTCCTATCTCGTTGGTGATCTTGATCTATTTTTCTTTGGTATATGACATCCAATATTTATAAGAGGGTTTATGCTGAAGCTATTTTGAATAACTCGAATCAAATTATTTATTAACTAAATATTTTGATTTGTGTTTTAAATTTTCCCGAGTACTATATAAATTATAAATATTGGATGTCAAATACCAAAGAAAAAAACGACCAAGATCACCAACGTCCAAAGTGGGAATCGAACCCACGTGCTAGCTTTCGCGGCTGATGCCTGCACCGCTCGGCCACTCGGTCTTAGCAATCACCAGTTTATACTTACAATAACAAAAGGCACGACAATCGTGACAACAGCGACGAGCGAGAGGGAGAACGTGTCCCCCACGTGAGGGAACGAGAGCGCAGGATCGTTGCAAGTGAATCCACTCTGACGGCTCGGGATTGCTCCCACCTCGAGTAGAATGCATACTGCTGTTACTGTGGACAAGGACAAAACTACGGGTTAGAGAGAGACATCCATATAATCATGGCATATTATCATCATCATCATCATCATCATCATCATCATCATCAGCCTATGTTAGTCCACTGCTGGACGTAGGCCTCTCCTATTAACTATGCGTATAGACGCATTAGGAGGCATTAGGACATTAGGACGCATTAGGAGGATCATGACATATTATGTGGCCTAGCGGTAAAACGCACGGCTGATACGCAGCGGTCGTGAGTTCGATCCCCGGAACTAACAATGAGTTTTTCAAAAAAATTGAACGAAATTTCATTTGATATTCACAAATGCTTTACGGTGAAGGATAACATCGTGAGGAACCTAAATACACCTGCGAAGAAATTCAAGGGTTTATGTGAAGTCCCCAACAAGTAGGTACTGGGCCAGCGTTGGGACCACACAAAATAGGCACGTTTGATGTAGAGTTGCGGAAGAAATGGCCAGAATACAACAACAACAACAACAACATCATCATCACATCATCAGCCTATAACCAGTCCACTGCTGGACAAACGCCTCTCCTATTACCTAAACGCATTAGGAGGCTAAATGCACCTAAATGCATACTGCCGTCACTGCGGGAAAGAGACAGAACGATAGGTTAGAGGGAGACATCATCATTATCACATCAGTAGTAGTGTGGTCATCATCAGCCTATAATCAGTCCACTGATGGATAAAGGCCTCTAGGAGGAAAGGACGTAAATGGCCAAAATCGCTACGCTGGGCAAGCGGGTTGGCGATCGCAATGTGTCCACTATGATGACGCTGCTGCCCTTCATCAATCAAATCGAAGAATGGTCAGTGACACTTCAATCCCTTAGTCGACTCTTCCGACATCCGCAAATCAAAGAATGGTCAGTGACACATCAATCCCTTAGTCGACTCTTACGACACCCGCAAATCAAAGAATGGTCAGTGACACTTCAATCCCTTAGTCGACTCTTACGACACCCGCAAATCAAAGAATGGTCAGTGACACTTCAATCCCTTAGTCGACTCTTACGACACCCGCAAATCAAAGAATGGTCAGTGACACATCAATCCCTTAGTCGACTCTTACGGCACCCACAAATCAAAGAATGGTCAGTGACACATCAATCCCTTAGTGGACTCTTAAAACACCCGCGGGAAGAGTTGTGGTGGTGACAAATGTATTCTTACTGCCGTCACCACGGCTGTTCAGTGTATTAATGAAAATAAATATCTGACGAAATAAAGTATACATCTATTTTAGTTTCTAAACTTGCGTTCACATGCATTAGATTTAAGTTAAACAAATCTAAAAACAGTAAATAATGAAGAGAGCGGAAGACTGAATTAGACTGTTTACATGACTTGCTCATTGACAGAAAAAGTTCAATCAGATGTTTTATACAAAACGGCTTCAAAGGAAGAAATCTCTAATATGTATATTATTTGACTTTTGATGGAAGTTATTGTTGGTGTAAATTAACTGTTTAAGTAATTTTCCTGCTTCCTGCTAGTGCGAGATTTGGTTCATTTTTTGTTCGGGCGAAACTTCGGAGGGACATCAGTACTGAAAAACCTCGTACGATACACGTGCAAAAAGGAAATTTGTAACTCGTGTCGATTACCTCTCCCTTCTCTCTTCTCCCTTCGGTCATGTTTTAATTTTATCTCCACTCGATTCCACGCACTTGTATCGTAATTACTATTTTACTATAGACGAAATCGAACAGGGAAAACTCAAAGGTTGTAACTTGTAACTTCAGACTTAGGTGCCTACTGAAAGTGCATTTAGACCAAACGAACATTCGCTCATTCTACCCCCCACTCTACGAAATTCGTTCGTTACATAAAACGTGATTCGTCGAAATTCGATGATTTCGTAGAGTGGGGGATAATATGAGCCAATGCTCGTTTGGTCTAAATGCACCTTTACTAGTTACGTAAGGCATTTAAGATGTCGTAACCTTATTAGGTCGCAGGAGTCCGCTGGATGCGGGTGGCACAGGACCGGTCATTTTGGCAATCTTTGGGGGAGGCCTATGTTCAGCAGCAGTGGACGTATTTTGGCTTATATGATGATGATGATCTTTATTTTAATCCTTCATAAAATGCATCCTCATTGCAAGTTAAGTATCCTCTCACCTTTGTCGTTGAGTGATATGATTAAAACAAACTCGTCATTAACATTCTTGTCCGATGAATGTTCAAAGGTATAACATAAATTATGTATATATTATTACAATTTCCAACAAAAAGAACTAACAACATCCACGGCCATTTTGCAACAAGTTTCTCAAACCATATACTATCTTCTTTACACTTTTGAAAACCACAGACGAGGGAAAGAGATGCAAGGTTAGTTAGTCATGGAATATTCTGGATAATCCGGATTCCGTAATATCCTCCAAGATGGCGTGACGTCACATCGCGGATCCTGATTTGAAAGTGGAATCATTTAAAAGTGGGTTTAGTGCATGTGCAATATATTTATTCCGTTATATCGTTTACAATGCTTCGGTGGATTTTTTTAATGTACTCATATCGAGTGTTTCCTACAACAGCAGGAACCTACTATGGAAAGTCAGCCATATTTGTTTTTTTTTTGTTTTCTACTGACGAATGGCTATTTGTAAATTAATAGGTACCTACGTGCCAGTGATCCTGGGTATTTAAAACCCTGTCCGGTTTACACTGCTGGGGGTAGGACCTTGTGCAGGGTCCGCCCCGCCCGGATATTAGCTACCACCGTCTTACCCGTTAACCTGCCGCTAAATAGTTAGTAGGTACTGTGTTCCGGTTTGGGGGTAAGATAGCCGGTGTAATTACTGGCATAGAGGCAACCCATCTCAGTCCTCAGGGTAGGCAGCGCATAGGACATTTTTTGGTCACTATGTCCAAGGGCCTCAGTAACCTCAGTTCTTTCCATCAGGGGGGCTGAGAGCTCAGTTGTCTTCGTCACATAAACAAAGATCTACATTAGTTACCTACTTCAAATTGTTAAAATACAATCATGTACTTAAACCATCTTAAACTCACATAAAAATACTTAAAACAACCAAAACAGTAAACAGCTCCGATAACCATCCGATTCATGACGTTCTTATCAGTCCGTTAATTTATCGTCTCGTTAACAATTGGTTCTGTGCTTACCATGGACTGCCGCCATGAGATTAACGCGCACTTACTTTCTATCACTCTCCCTGGCACTTATTTACAAGCGAGTATGAGCGGGATGGATAGCAAGAATGTCTGCGTAAATAACGCGACGGCAGCTCATGATAAGAACATAGTTTATAGTTAAAGGTGGCCATTGTTGTTTTATAGTCGGACCATGGCCTTACTCAATGGATTCATGTGTGTTCTGTCACACACGGAGACGATTCAATTTTAAAATAGGTTATGATAATTTTTGTGATGTTCCTTGGTTTCAAATTTGAATGTACGGGAGATCATTTTATACAAAATGTAACAAAAATAGTGGTGCACCATTTTAATTCGACAGGAATAGGGGATGGTCGTGTGTTCATGCCTGGCATTAAATATATAATAAGTAGGTACTGGTCCGAAAAAGTTGGTCGAAGACCATGTCCAATATTATGGATGTTGTCGAATTTATTATTTTAATGGTTTAGACTAGAGTAATGTAATATAAGTAGGTAGTAAGAGTTGACAACGAAAATAATAAAATAAGGTTTAGCAGTATTCAATGACCTAGACTAGAAATTAAATACAATTAAGGTTCGTTTACAACCTCTATTGATGGGAAATTTACACAAACATTTGAAAATAATGAATTGTGAAAACATAAATAGGAACCGTAATGTATGGACAAGGCTGGGAAACGAAAAACTTGAAAAGTACTATAACGACAAGAACCTGGCTGACTTATACTTACTGACTGGTTGATGAACGAGATACGATAAATTACAAAGAAAAGTAATAAATATTTAGGTAACTTCCTATGCCCAGTGGCATTCAGTCCCATAGGAATAAATTACCTATATTTTAAAGGCAAACGGGACTTAATCGCGTAAACTTACGTTTAATTATAACCAAGATCAAGTGCGGGTAGTTCGAAAAACCCGCGCAGCTCGAAGGTGCTGAAACATTCTCTCGCCAGTCTGCCTGCGACCACGGGTGTAACGTCATGCCCGAATCGTCAGGATATAATTAAACGTAAGTTTACACGATTAAGACCCGTTTGTCTTTAAAATATGACTGATAATCGTGAAAGTTTAAATCAATATATAAGTTACCTAATTATTACTTTGGATATTTCCAATATGGCAGTTTTCTGGCTGTTGGCCGTGTCTAGGCTATTTAAGTACATAGGTACTATACCTAATACATTTTATTACAACATACTTGATTTCCGTATTTCGAACCATGAAAATGCCATAAACATGCACTTTCGCATGATACAATAAAACTTCTAACATAGTAATACTAATAAACGTCTATTATGTAAGTACATAAACAGGTAATTAATGTTCTAAGATACTTTGTATGACAATTTATGGATTTGCGAAATTAGATATCACATAATATTCTGACATAGTACATTGTGCATCAAGTGAGGTAAGTCCGGAATCACTAACGAGAGTGTTAGAAGCCCGACGCCGTTAGGCGGAGGGCTTTTATGACTCGAGTTAGTATTCCGAAGCGGAATTTCCGCTTACCGACCGTGATGTAGGTATACAATGTTTTTCATCACACTTGCCAACAAAAAAATAAGTATTGAGAAATAACATTATTAAATGACGTACTGACATTTCTATTGCTCCCTAGGGAATTTCACTTTTCTATTACTCCCGCTAGGCATGCAAGCAATGGCGCGCTTAGACAGCAAGTGTGATGAAAACTATGTAACGAAGAACTATTTAAATATAAACAAAACCTGATTGTATTTTTTTAACTTAATGAATGGATAAGTTTTTATTAGGTAAGTACTTCATATAAATGTTCTAAATTTGTTGTTTGACAAGCGGTATAGGCCCCCAATACCCAAGTTTCCTAACAGTTTTAAGTTCTAACAGTTATACAACGTAAGTTTTTTTTTAGTAACACCCGTGAATATGTCCTAAAGCAACAAAAACCTTAGGTTTCTATTTACAAATTGTTACATTACACGTACTTAAGATATATCTTAATTATACCATGTACTTACGATGGTGCCGATAGCACCAATCAAAGTGAAAGACCATAAGTATCTTCGTAACGAACGGCTTATACGTCCTTTTTCTTTTACCCACGAGCGGAGAAAGCTAGCGATGACTGATTAGGGCGAAGGAATCGTGCTTAGGAGAAAAAGGTGTTAAGAGTCCGGGGGAGTAATAAGAGTTTTGCCGTTTTTGTGGTAGGTATTTCAGCCTTGAAACGTGGATTTATTATTGTTGAGAGTGGATGCCACTTCTGCAGTCAAGGTTAAGTATAACTAGATAGTTGACCCTGGTGAAAATACTTAAGTATTACAAAAAAAGAAATGTCTTGGGAAGTTGGGACATCTTACACAAATCGACGTAGCCTCACGGTAAGCTTAATTAAGGCTTGTGATGTGGGTACCAGGCGACGATAGATTAATAGATAGATAATAGATAGAATAGATACTTAAACTCATAGACAGCCATGACCAAGGTACAAATATTTGTGATAAATAAATACACAAAATACTGCCCCTCGCAGCGATTCCTTCCAAAGGGGTGAAATGCGGGTCCAAAACTTGTATAATTAATTGTTTTTTTTTTTTTTTTTTTTTTTTTTTTTTTTTTTTTTTTTTTTTTTTTTTTTTTTTTTTTTTTTTTTTATTAATAGCCTGTTTCAGTGTCCCACTGCTGGGCAAAGGCCTCCCCTTTTTCTCGAAATTCGACCCTGTCGAGTGCACAATCCCTCCACTCCCCGTTAAATTTGTCCAGGTCATCCCGCCATCTCCTTTTTGGTCTGCCTCTGCTTCGACCATGTTGTAGGGACCATTCGGTAGCTATTTTCGCCCAACGCTCGGGATGCATTCGGCAGACATGCCCTGCCCAGTCCCACTTCAGTTTAGCGGCTTTCCTACCTACATCCTCAATACGGGTTTTGGAGCGCAGTTCGGTGTTTCTGATGCGATCAGTCCTGCGAACACCCAGTATGCTGCGCTCCATCGCCCGTTGGCAAACTTTGAGGCTGGTTTTTTGTGCTTCAGTAAGGGACCAAGTTTGGGCGCCATAGGTTAGGACAGGCAAGATACACATGTCTACGAGTTTGCGCTTTAGTGAAAGCGGAAGGTTGCCCTTCATTAGCGCCTTCATGGACCAGAAGCTCTTCCAGGAGTTGTTGATACGACGATCGATTTCTCTGAACTGCCTGTTATCGAAGGCTACTATCTGGCCCAAGTAGATGTACTCGTCGACATATTGTATATCCTGCCCGTCTACCGTTACCCTATGTTTCACGCTATTGGTCATGAGCTGAGTCTTGGCCCTGTTCATAGTTAAACCTACCTCAAAGCTTGCCGTGCTAAGGTCTTGAAGCATTCTCTGTAGTTGGGATGCAGTGTGAGAGAATAGGACGATATCGTCGGCAAATCGGAGATTTGTCAACGTTTTGCCGCCAACATCTATTCCTACGGACTCCCAAGGTGCCGCCAGCTTCCGGAATATTTCCTCTAAGGTACTGGTAAAGAGCTTTGGGGACAGCGGGTCTCCCTGTTTGACCCCTTTCTCGATACGGAATTTGGGTCCCGGAGCGTGTAGTTTTATGCATGCTGTACTATTCTGGTATATGATGCCGACGAGTTCAACATAGGTTTTGTCGATATTTTGGTTGCGCATAGCGGAGAGTACAGCTGAGTGTTTGACGCTGTCAAACGCCTTGCTATAATCCACGAATGCCAGGTAAATTGGTATGTTGAACTCGTTGGATTTTTCTATGACTTGGTTGATGGTGTGAAGATGGTCTGTGGTTGAGAATCCCGGTCGAAATCCAGCTTGTTCTGGAGGTTGTTGTTTGTCCAGCAGTGAGGTTATTCTGTTCTCGATAGTTTTAATGAAAAGTTTGTACAAGTGTGAGATTAAACTAATCGGCCTGTAGTTACTTATGTCTGATTTGTCGCCCTTTTTGTGGATTAATGTAATATTTGAATGACAGAAGTCTTGTGGAAATTTGCCTGTATAAAGGATGGAGTTAAATAAATTTGTGATATGGGGAAGTAATATTGGTTTGCCTATTTTGAGTGCTTCGGTAGTTACACCATCATCTCCCGGGCTCTTTTGGTATTTAAGGCTTTTTAGAGCCGCGTTGACTTCATACCCTGTTATGGGAGGGATGGTTTGTGGATCGGGACAAGTGTAGCAATCACTAATAGGTAACGGAAGCGACAGATCAGAGTATAGTGATGAATAAAATTTTGTGCATATTTCCGTGACTTTGTCTCTGCTGTTATGTAATTTTCCATTTTCGTCTCGTAAATTTGTAATCCAAGATTTTCCTTTAGTGGCGCCATGTTTCGCTACTCTGAGAGAAGAATGTGTTTTCAGGGCAATTTCGACTAACTTCGTGTTATAGTTTCGGATGTCTCGCCTGATGCTTCTTTTGACGTGCTTATCTAATATTGCGTATTGTTCTTTATTATATGTCGGAGATATGAGTTACTAAATCTAGAAAACGATAAGCAATGTTTTGCTTGGAGTGGTCTTTGCTTGGTCCATGCAGGTTTGCAGGTAGATGATACCAACCTATGAACAGGTGGCTGGTGACCTGACAGTATAAAAGGTCACTACTGCAGTGTTCATCAATTCATTCCCGTGTTAGACATAGAACGATTCACTCTTGTCTTGTTATGTGAAGGGTTTACATTCTTATGAAGGAAGTTATTTCTATGGAGTATGCATCTATGCATGGACGCAAGCTTAGAACTCTCCATTCGTTTTCTACTACTGCGTAGATGCGTGGATACAAGATTCTGAGTGCTGTTGGTGGCGAGTAACGAGAAGCTAGGAGGCAGATAACTGGAATCTTACCCCTCTTAGCTCGGCTGTCATTAGAGTTCCCGATATCAGAAGTGGGATGAAGACTCAAGGCTCACGTAACAGTGAGTACTGGTATTGCATCACATGTAAACGGTAAGGTTTAAAATCGACAACAGTTGGTAAGGTAATGATTGTTCACTATGTTTGCAGTTAAGTTTGATTTGAGTCGTGATTTAGAAAACTGCTTTGTTCTTTTTTTTGTGATTACTGTTGTAAGAAAACGTGTGGGTAGGTATCCTACCCTATTGAAAAAAAAAAAAAGAAATAAAAACAGTAATTCTAGTGATTTCAAAGTATATCATGACCCATACTTATTACTTACTTAGTTGTGAAATACTAGCAGTACCAAAATATGGGCAGGTAGCCCTTTGTTTTGTTTTGTTTTCGAGTGTACCAAAAATTAATTTGTGATAGTGATAAACATTTTCAATCCATGCCTTGTGTTAAAAGTTTTCTATGCGTGTGAAATTACCGTTACAGATGTTCAACTTCAAGATCAACAAGCTCACTGTCATAGTAGTCTACAGTTTCATCCATGATGAATATGCTGTGACGATGAAACGAGCGCAATTTCTTGCGATACCTATGTCCAAGAAATTAAGAATTGAAGACGCCAACTCTATGGTTATTTTGGAGCAACGGAAATTAAAGGACAGGTTTCTTTCCAATTGTTTTAATGAAAAATTAGAAGCAGTAGTTTAAAGAACTAACGGTTGACATTTCTGTTTGTAACGTTAAGTTTTTGTGTTCTTAATACGTTTTATTATTTGCGAGATTAATTTGATTATAGTAAAGTGAAGCACAATCTTATTTTGATGTCGAGTATAAGATGAGGTCAGTGTCTAACCTCCAACTTTAGGTACTTAGTGTTATGATTAGGTCTAGCATTCCAATTATCTCAACATCTGTTCAAAACTGCTTATAGTCTACTTGAAAAAAAAAGGAAATCAGTCGGCTTTGAATATACTTTGTTTTTGTGATAAAAATGATATCGTACAATTTAATGATTACAGTTCAACATGGTGAGTCAGAACGAGCTGCCGGCCTGCAAGTTGTTGATGTCATGCCCGGTGGCGTAGCAGGTGTCGTTACTGCCTACCGTGAACACCTGGTGCAGCACGTGGTGTGGACACGTTGTTAATCCGCTGAGCAGTTCACATTTTTGTTGGGCTATTTGAGGTCTGAGCTAATTGGTGAAACTAATGTTGTTTTGTAGCCATCGAGGGTTTATTCCCTTTCGATTATTTAGAGTTAAAAAAAAATGGAGGAAGAAATGCAAAATTGAAACTAAATTAGACATCAATGTTACAGTTACGCAAGTTTAAAATAAACAAGTTTTATTAAACGCATTGAGATCGGTTATAATAATTTCTGAAAGGTCATGATGAAGGTCATGATGAAGGTCACGATGAAGGTCACGGTGAAGGTCATGGTGAAGGTCATGATGAAGGTCACGGTGAAGGTCACGGTGAAGGTCATGGTGAAGGTCATGGTGAAGGTCATGGTGAAGGTCATGATGGTGGTCATGATGATGATCATGATGACTGTCATGATGATGGTGATGATAATAATTTCTTATTATTTGGGCTGTCAATAGTTTCAGTTTGACTTCTTTAGTTCAATTAAAATTGTAAGTTTTATTGAAATTAATCAATTAGTTTGCAATCGTGGAATGAAACTTTTTACATTTTTGTTGGGTTCAGTTTTCTCAGACTACATACACCATTTATCATTCGTAGTCGTAGGTGTAAAATCGGATCTATTTTTCCGTCTCAGTGCGGCCACGATTGTGAGTGGCGTTCGTTTGGTTTAATGGTGTATGTGGTCAAGGCGTTTAGATTGTGCGACAGCCATGTAGGTGGTTGTTAAGACTCAGTTGCTGGGTGTAGCATCTGGAGTATTGTAACTGCTGTGAGTACTGCAACCCATTTGTTGGTTTGTTGAAGTGTTTCATTTGACTATTGTAGAACTGTGTCGGTTACTGGCTAGTAAAGTAGTAAGTACATAGTTAGACTGACTAGTCTATTTCGAATGTTAATGAAGTTGATTTTATTCCCTGGGTTGATTAAACGAGTACCTTAAGAAAATATGATTCTGAATTGCGGCATTAAAATCATCTATTAACTACTTTAAATGCGGAAAGGGTAATTTTTAAATTTAATGAGTTCTAATCATCAGTCATGTGAGCTTTCAATGGACCGAGAGCAAGTCCGAGGGATTGAGCGTAATCGAATAATCGCATCGGAAGTTCCGGAGCATGTAAAAGGTGCACGTGGACTGCTTTTTATGTGCAGTATACTCTTTGCGAGGAGTAGCACTTACGCGGCTGAGATGGTTAACTTCTGATAGGTTATTGGATCCTAACAATCCGATGGACTGAAATGAAATCGGATGGTTATAATGTAACCTGGTTGAGTAATTTACGTTTTTGTTTGAGTCGAGAGGTTGACTAATTTGAATCATTCATTAATTGAGATCATTTTGGCAATGCCACAAAATAAGTTATTGTTGTTAAACGGGATGAGGTGACTATGTCACAATGTGAGTTTCCGATAGACATAAACGTGACTTGTGTTTCCTTAATTTTGATTTTACTGGTAACTGAAACTGAGCTGGTGGCACTATCAAAATTGTCTAACAAATTGAAGTTCATAAATGATTGAATACAGATAACATTTTGTTGTTAATGAAAATGCTAGAAAGCCAAGTACCACGTGAAGTAGATGAAGATTGTTGTGGCATGAAGGATGAGGTTCTCAGTTCGGTTGGTCGACCGTACCAGAGGCTTGATCGTAGCCGTAGCCCGTTAGAAGTCGGTGTCTACCTTTGAGTAGTCCGTGGGTACGCGGTGCGCGATAAGCTCTGGCGGAGGTCGGGTCTTGTAGAGACCGTAGAGTCATAGGGTTGACTCGGCGATCCCTTGGGGATGCGCGTAGTGTGGTTATGTGATAACCAATAGGCCACGAATGAGAGACCTGCTTCCGAAAGTTTGCCGTCATGTGTTTTACGTAAAAGGTGGCTATGAAAGCCAGGTGGTACTTGTCTGGTCTTGCATTTAAATTGGTGGTAATGAATTGACTTTAAGTGATCCTAAATTCAGTGGCAAAGAATAAAATTATTTTCCTTGAGTTGAGTTGATTTTACGTAGACAGATAATTTGGTCAGGAGTAACCGAGTGGTGACAAAGATTACTGATGTACGTGTTTGTTTCAGATACAAGCGAGGACGCTTGTCTTGTCAGTATGGCCGTGTCGGAGATATGAGTTACTAAATCTAGAAAACGATAAGCAATGTTTTGCTTGGAGTGGTCTTTGCTTGGTCCATGCAGGTTTGCAGGTAGATGATACCAACCTATGAACAGGTGGCTGGTGACCTGACAGTATAAAAGGTCACTACTGCAGTGTTCATCAATTCATTCCCGTGTTAGACATAGAACGATTCACTCTTGTCTTGTTATGTGAAGGGTTTACATTCTTATGAAGGAAGTTATTTCTATGGAGTATGCATCTATGCATGGACGCAAGCTTAGAACTCTCCATTCGTTTTCTACTACTGCGTAGATGCGTGGATACAAGATTCTGAGTGCTGTTGGTGGCGAGTAACGAGAAGCTAGGAGGCAGATAACTGGAATCTTACCCCTCTTAGCTCGGCTGTCATTAGAGTTCCCGATATATATATATTCTGTTGTCTGTTATTTATTAATTCTACTGTGGCTTTACTTAATTTGCTAGTGTTCTTTTTGTGCTGTTTAACTTTTTTACTGGCGATTTTGATGCTAAGTATTAGTTATGATATCGAATTGGGTCTGTACGTCTGTATTTGTGTCGAGCAAGGTGAATTGATTTTGTAGTTCTAGATTGAATTGGTCGTGATTTGCTATGAGTGTCTCCCTGTTTAAGCGTTTAATTTGTTTTGAAAATATTTGTTGTCGGTGGATTTTAATATCTAGTTTTAGTTTTGCTCGCAAAGGTCTGTGGTCAGAGCTAAATCTTATTTTATTTATTACTGAAACGTCTTTTACTATGTGGCTGTTAGAGGACAGGATGTAATCTATTTCATTTTTGACTGAACCAGTTGGCGAAACCCACGTCCAGCGACGAGAGGGTTTTTTCTTGAAGAGAGTATTACAAATCCTCATAGTCTGCCCGAAGGCGAATTGAATAAGGCGTCCTCCTCGCTCATTACGGAGACCTAGGCCATTCGGTCCGAGTAAGTATGTCGCCATTATCCAACCCACCTCGGATCCCTATTTTTGCATTAAAGTCTCCGAGTACCATGTTCCATGTTCCTCGGTTCTCTTCGCAAGCAGTGTTTAAGAGGTCGTAATAATCTTCAACTTCGTTGTCGCTATGTGTTGATGTTGGTGCGTAAGCCTGAATGATAGTGAGATTGTGATTTGGAATAATTAATTGTAACTTGTATAATTGTACGTATAATAAGATACATACAGGGTAACATTTGGGTCGTGGAGCAGGAGTAAACAGGGTACTAGGAACGGTTATGCTGAGCAACATTCACTTCATAGTGACAACAGTTAATTGGTAGTTAAGTATCGTATTATGATGACGCTGCTGCCCATCAACAATATTTTATTAAATAATGGTAAGTGACACTTCAATCCCTTAGTCGACTCTTACGATACCCGCAGGAGGAGTTGGGGTGGTGACAAATGTATTCTTACTGCCGTCACCACACGGCTAAATCTTTCGGTTTCCTCGCGAGCACCCTGTAGTATTTTATGACAGTGACAACAGTCTCCCTAGCCAAATGACGTAATCAAACGAGACGTGTCCTGCCGCTTCTAGGAGTTACATAATATCCTGCTATCAAAAGGGGACCGAGTCCCCATCGAGTTAATTATTCCTTCATTCAGACTGACGTATTTGCATTCAAAAATATCTGATATGAAATTACCGTATAGCTATACCGCGTGTAAATCTAATACGGGCGATTAATTGAACCAGGCATGGAATTTGTCAGTGTAATTATGGATTACGAGGTTTTTTTAAGTTACACTTAATTTACCACTTACTTACCTCACAGATTTTTTTAAACATTTTCGGAGCAGCAATGTAGGTACGAACATT
>JALPQI010006610.1:0-13446 GCA_025490895.1 Thaumatotibia leucotreta | reverse complement strand
ACAAACCGGTAATGATAAGTCCCGATTTAAAGCCAGTTACCTATTGGGATTTTAATCCCATTTCGAAGCTGGTTTGGTAGCCAATCTACTAAAGGATGAAATGAACAAAGTTCTAGTAATTTTGTTTAGTGTCAGTCATTTTGAGTTCCTGTTTTAGGGCCCAATCTTCAGTTCGGCGACCGTTTTCTAGTCGTCATACATTTATGAAATTAATAAACTCCAAATGTAACGATCCAAATGTAATTATAACGATAATGGCGAGACATTTCGAAATTATACTTCAAATAGTCTGGTCCCGCCATTAAAACGTTATAATGGCGGAACCAGGTCCTGAATTCTGTCCATATTCTGTCGATTCATATTGCATTATTTAGTACTTACTGAATTTGTACTATTTGGTACCTGTTGTAAAAAAAATTGTACTTCTTTCATTCCAAAATTATATTTGAAATAGTCTGGTTCCGCCAGATCATTTGAAGCAGACTATTTGAAATATAATTTTAAAATGGAAGAGGTACTAATTTTTTTTACAAGAGGTATCAATACCAAATAGTACTAATTCAGTACTAAATAATGCAATATGAATCGACAGAATATGGACAGAATTCAGGACCTGGTCCCACCATTATAACGTTATAATGGCGGGACCAGACTGTTTGAAGTATAATTTTGAAATGGAAGAGGTACTAATTTTTTTACAACAGGTACCAAAAAGTACAAATTCAGTACTAAATAAATAATGCAATATGAATCGATCGAATTCAGGATTTGGTTCCGCCATTATAACGTTATAATGGCGGGACCAGACTGATTGAATATAACTTTGAAATAGAAGAGGTACAATTTTTTTTACAACAGGTACTAAATAGTACAAATTCAGTATTAAATAATGCAATATGAATCGATCGAATTCAGGATCCGGTCCCGCCATTATAACGGTTACCTCCAAATACAATTAGAATTTCGATATTTTATGTTCAGTGCCTATGAATCTGACAGCTGTTTGGACCACACGCCTATATAGCGTTGCCTGCAAAAGATCGAAAACCCTAACTTACTGGCCAACGATACAGTAAATATAATAAACAGTAGCCGTACCATGACTTTACAAGTATCGGTAACATTAGGTTTTATTAAATACGTTGAGCAGGCCATCGCGCTCGCTCCTATTTGTAAGCGCGAGCACGATAGAATGCACGTAGCACGCATCGAGTAAAACCTTACGTAATTACGTATCCTTTACTTTCCAGCTCATGGCACGGCTACAGTACCTACCTACTCTTCTGTACTCTTCTGCTGAGAACTAATATTCGCAAAATTTAAATATTGGTGGCCTAAATATATGCATAGCTTAAACATAGGTTTCAATCTGTTGAGTATCGAAAGTTCATCGCCTCGTCTGTTCTTGTATCAACGTCTGTGCTATGTACAAATTGTTTTATATCCATGTAGGAATACTTCAGTAAATAGATGACGAATAGTACCTAATACCAAAGTTTGGGGCTACTATTAACGATGTAATCGAGATAATGGGTTGCCGAATGGTTGACACATACATATTATAGTTTTTTATACAGGGTGTGGCCTGTAACAGGAGCAAAAAAATCAAATGGAAGACTCCTCTGACTGCCTCTAGTTATTCGCAAAAGGTCCCAGTGTTTTAAAGTTATTCATTAAGGAGAAACAGTATGTTAAAGTTACGACCTATGAGTGATGTATCTAGGTATCACAACATTGTACCTTATTAATGATTAAACATATTGGTAGTTCAGTGGACATAAAACTAAATGAGCTAAAAAGTTTATTTGAACTCATGGTTTTTTTAACTGGTATAGCAAAAAATTTTTTTTTTTTGTGTTACACCGATTTAACTTTTTTGGTATAAGTCGACTGCAGTAAAAGTACATAAGAAACGGGAAAAAAATTATAAATATTAGATGTCATATACCAAAGAAAAACGACCAAGATCACCCATGTCCGAGGTGGGGATCGAACCCACGTACTCAGCTTTCGCGGCTGATGCCTGTACCCCTCGGCCACTCGGTCTTAGCAACCACCGGTCAAACTTCTCGGGTATATGCAATCCCTTACAAGGCTAGGCGCCTTTGACCATTCTCTGAGGGTAAGCAATACATGCCTGCACCTCCTATTTAGAATACTTTACAGTTTTCTAGAATAGCTAGAGAGAACTGGTGCTGCCATCTATTGAACGTATCTATTGACATGGGTGATCTTGGTCGTTTTTCTTTGGTATATGACATCTAATATTTATAATTTATATAGTATTAAGTAGTGTGACTACTGGAGAAAAATTAAAAGTACAAATCAAAATATTTAGTTACTAAATAATTTGATTTGTATTTCGCAATATGTTCGGGAAAAAAATTGTTTTAAAAAAAAAAAAAAAAAATTTTTTTAAGTTTTAACTATTAAATTATGACTATTTATTGGGTTATTAGTGTACCGTTTCATTTTTTGCTCTTATTACAGGCCACACCCTGTATACATAATATATTCTTGCTCTATATTCTATACTCGGTTTGGTTAGATATTTAAAAAAAGGTAAACAATCTTGCAGTATCTTTTTATTGAAAACTACAAGTAGAAAATAAGTTTTACCAAATATACGTAATATAACAAAGGAATACAGTGATTTACATTGTTTTGATTCATTAAGTGCCTAGTTTGGATTTTTAAATACATTTTTCAATAAAAAGATAGTGCAAGATTTTTTACCTTTTTAAAATACCTAACCAAACAGAGTACAAGTGAGACAATTTTTAAATTTTGTTTACAAGTGTGATGTTTGCGCCGGTAACCAATTACAATTATGGTCTCGTTTATACACTTTTCGACCCAGCGAATATTCGAGCCGGTAGCAGTCGAGCCAACGTATATTTGTGACCGAGATTATGGGATGACAATCTCGGTCACAAATATACGTCGATTGTCCAATCGAAACATTAATTTTGATTTTAGGATACATTATTTCTACGATTTTCGACACAGCGAATATTCGATCCATAATAGCCACTCAATAGCTTTTGGTAACTGTGGTTACCAGCTGTCACTCCTATTTTACATAGGAATAAAAGTAGCAGTTGAGCCAACGGACTTTAAGATACTCCTATAGTGCGTACGTATCTCAGTTCCGATTCAATAGTGACATACGAGGTTACTAAGAGTGGTGACAGTTTTCATAAGAACTCTACCTGAACTTCACTCCACAGAATGTGATATTTTTCTGCGCGAGTGCAAGACTGAATTTTCATAGTAGAGGAGAGTGGGGTACAGTGGATCCCTTTTTTTTTACAAATGTTGTAATGGTGTTATTTTTATTTGTAATTTTCTAGATACCTTATTGTCCCACCTATTCCTTAGAGGACACATTTTCCAGCACAAGTATATAATTTACATATAGCTTTAAAATCATTTTCATTATAAAAAAGTGAACTAAAGTTACCTCTTCAATCAAAAATCACAGAACAGTTCCTAGTTTGAGGTAAAAAAACCAAGAACAAGACTTTTCAGGTATAATTGAAAGTATCTTCCGTTATTTAGTTACTCCAATATTAGTATCACACAGATGAGCAAATTCGTGAAAAAAGAATATCGGATTATTAAAGCGATAAATAAAGCTAATGCAAAATATTCACAGTGCACCTTTATTCACTGTACCCCACTCTCCCCTATTTTTCTGCACAGTCTGGTTGGTACTGTATGCAGATATTTTCTCGCATAATGCATTCGCATAACATAGTTTGATGTTGGTGTTGAAATGTAGACCTCTTTAACTCTTGTCGGTTTCGATCACCGACACTCATGTAGAAAATGCTCACTTTCATCACTTGTATTCAGTAACAATATTTATTCGGCAAAACACAGCTCATAATAATGTCGAAAATTAAATAGTATATAAACATTATACTTAATTACAAATATATGAATGTTTCTTGTCACCAAGTTCAATACCATTTTCTTGAAACGTGTTCCGTTACATTTTCATTAGGTTCTTTCCGCTGAAGTATCTTCCCAATCTTCAACTGTATTTCAATATTCAACTGAAAAAATATGATTGTATAAATATAAGTATGGTTGTGAGATTAACAAGCCAAAGAAAAAGGCAAGTGTCATGATTTGGCAAGTAACGATTAAGTTAGCGTTTACTCGATACGTAAAGTAGGCGCTCGGCGCTTGACTCATGATGTACTGGAGCATCATGTGAGCGTGATAAAATGCTTTATGTATAGAGTAAACTCTAACGCTGAACAAAGTGTGCCCCGCCTGGAAAATGCCAGTGTTATGACCAGCCAGGTCAACAGATTTGACCCCGTGTGACTTTTTTTGTGGGGTGAGGTGAAACGGCGAGTATACGTTGAAGAGGCCCAAGTCCAATAATAAGAGCATTTTGATGAACTTAAAAGTGAAAACTTGTGATGGGAAATATCGAAGGAAACATTCATGTAAATTATTTAATAAGCATGAGAAATGGACTCCATTAATTAGGTATGTTTTTTTTATTCCAATCATTGTACATAATAGTAGTTTATGCAACTGTACGTAATGCCTGATTACGTATAGTTGCATACACTACTTTATCTACACACATATCATAAGTGCTCTAAGATGCGTTCAGAAACAGAGCCTTCTCATACTTGGCTCTCGACTTTTGCGGCAACAGGTTGTTAGTTGCTGTCATAGCTGCATTGAGTATGTCCAGCGGAGTGCTCATATCGTTATCCAAGTCACTGCCACTCATTATCAAATAATTATCAATATTATCACAAAGTATTTACAACTTTTCACAATTTTTCACTTGTAAGGCAATAAACAAAAGGCAGGAATGGCACCGATTTGAATTTCTGTATTTTTTTTAAATCATAGACTACCGAATGATGTCCCTATTCTTGTCACTCGATATGAAAATATCGTCCGATTGTTACTAAAAAATATACTGAATTAACTTATTGTGTTGATGACTGGCTGAATATTTATAGATACCAGAATAGGCACCCCACTTGAATCTGACAGCTGTTCCAAATTTAAAACTCATAACCTCCGGAAAAATCGTATATAATGTTAACTTTATGTATGTGCCAAGTTCTGATGGTGGGTAATGCTGGTCATTGTCTATTGTTTCTGGACGCATTTTAGAGCACTTAACGATATTTGTGTAGATAAAGTTGATTTAAAATTTTGAAATACGCCTCAATAAAGAAAGTTTCTGTGCTACTTTGTAATTTTATCACGTTTCCCCGACATAATTTAAAACATTCGACAAATTTAACACACAGAAAAATTCTTTATTTTGACGGTCCTAAGCCCGTGCAAGTAAGACGGAGGATTTGGGATCTAGTAAGATATTTTTGCCAAGTCATAATGATAAGTTGATACCCGATGCACATTACCGCCGCCGCTTTTCCAACCCGCCATGCCGCGTGCGATGACGTTTTAAATAAATAGTTGCCAGTTCGTGTGTTTTGCTAGTTATGCACATTGATAATGCGCAATGCGTCCAAATTTCCTGTTAGGTTTGCGGATAAGTTAAAACATTGGTATTTCAGTTTTTTTGTACCTACTAACAAAAAATGCTAGTATTCTGTAACTTGGACTACTATTACGTATGTTGATTTTTTGTACTGGTGAAAAAGTAACCCATGTATATATACATATATATACACATATATATATGTGGTCATATGTATATGTGGTCTGTCAAAAAAGTACCTATTACTGGAAAATAAACCTTGAAAATAAAATTCAAATTTCAATTACATTGGTGACAGACGTCCTTTCAGGACGCCTACACAGATCAGGGGATAAGGTTTAAATTTATCAACATTATTTATTTCTCATTTCTAATACCTACCCTCCATACTTAACTTTAGTGGGTATACCTGCTTAGCAATTTTGCTATTTGGTTTGCTAACTAATTTCACAGGGTGGATACGGCATACAAAAACTAAATCTGACATTTGTATGTGCCTATGTGTGCGTACGGGTATGTTTGTATACGCGCAACTCGCACAATCAAGCAACAGGGCTGCCTCAGATATGGCAGATTAACTAGTTGGTACTTAAGTAACAAATGAATATATACTTTAACCTGTACAATACACATTTACTAATTTCTAAGTTAGTATATAAATAACAGACTCACTTTCACCACAGAATAAGTAATTATAGCACATCTCCAACTCTAACGGAACAGAACAACGCAACCCAAGGAAACTATTGTTTTTCTCACGTCCAAGAAATATCACTTTTTTAACACCATTTTATCATTGTTACACGTGTCATCTACATAATAGTTACATATTGTGATAAACATTTTCATGTTAGTTTTAACATCTGCTTCGATAATATTGATGATGATTTTAACCAGCTTCGAGTTCCCTCGCACTTCCTCCAACTTCATCATCAGGCCTATCTTGTGGTATTTGACCCAACTGCTAATCCTAAAAAGCCAACATAGCATATCATTATCTGAAACCAACTCCGAGTTCCCTCGAACTTCCTTCAAGTTCATCACCAGACCCATCTTGTGGTATTTGACCCAAATGCTAATCCTCAAAAGCCAACACAACATATCATTATCCTTAACCAACTCCAAGTTCCCTCGCACTTACTCCAAATTCATCATCAGGCCTATTTTGTGATATTTGACACATGCTCACCAAGAGGATCCTAAAAAGCCAACAGAACATATCATTATCTCAAACCAACTCCGAGTTCCCTCGCACTTACTCGAAGTTCATCATCAGGCCTATCTTGTGGTATTTGACCTAACTGCTAATCCTAAAAAGCCAACATAGCATATTATTATCTGAAGCCAAGCCAAGCTCAAGCCAATTCATCATCAAGTCCATCTTGTGGTACTGGACCTAACTGCTCACCAAGAGGATACTAAAAAGCCAATACAACGTACAACTATCTCAAGACCTCTCCGAGTTCCGTCGCATTTCCTCCAAGTTCATCATCAGGCCTATCTTGTGGTATTTGACCTAACTGCTCATCCTATAAAGTCATCGTAGGATATCATTGTCTCAAACCTACTCCGAGTTCCCTCGAACTTCGTCCAATTTCATCATCAGGCCTATCTTATGACACGGAACCCAACTGCATACCAAGATAATACTAAAAAGCCAACATAACATTTATCGATGTCAAATCAACTCCGAGTGCCCTCTTTGGTATATGACATTTAATATTTATAATTTATATAGTATTAAGTAGTGTGACTACTGGAGAAAAATAAAAAGTACAAATCAAAATATTTAGTTAATAAATAATTTGATTTGTGTTTTCACAATAATATATGTTAAATATTATTCTAACAATAAGTTTAGTGTCTCCCTGGCACAATTATTTGGAGTTTTCAAGAGATTTTTATCTATTTCTATATTGCATAAACAACCGCTTTTGATGACAAGGTCACATACCTAAAGACACCACATACCATAAGGTGAAAGTGCAAATAAAACATCATCATTTTACGTGTCCTCTATAGATACTTACCGTAAAATTTAATTTTTTTCATCGTTCTGTCGGTGGTATAAAAATATACATGTACATGCCACATTTAAGCTTTCTAGTTGATACTAAAGGTGCATGCAGACCAAAAGAGCATTCGCTGTTCTATCCCCCACTCTACGAAATCAACGAATCTCGTTTCGTGTAACGATCGAATTTCGTAGAGTTGGGGGTTAGAACAGCGAATGCTCTTTTGGCCTGCATGCACCTTAACGATCGCCGAGCTTAGCCACGGACGGACAAATAGACACACATACTGGAATATAAGGGACTGTGGGTTGAACTCCCAAATCTTTTTCTTATAATGAACAGACGGTCACCTTCATCATCATCATGACAGAGTTATTCACTTGTCGTTGGAGTATCTCCCAGCCCTTTCTTTCCCGTGCAAGATATGCATAACGTTTTCTTGTCGAGTTTTTTTGCCATGACAGTAAAGGAAAATACCTTTCTTTTTCTTTATAATTGTTGAAATGGAAATACAATTTACTCTACTGTAGACTTACTAATTGAGCATAATTTAATCTAACAAGGTCGCAATTCTAACCTAACCTAACCGAAGCCACTTTGCCATAGCAGTGAATTACTGCTGACTTGCTGAGGTCGCAGTTGTATCCTAACCTAAACCACTTTGTCATAACAGTCAATTGCTGATAAGGTCGCAATTGTAACCTAACCTAACGTACTTACATTGATATAGTATAGTAGTGACTTACTAATAAGGTGGCAGTTCTAACCTAAGGCACTGGTCTCACCGCGAGCTATCGGTTAAAAAACACGAACAAAAGATACGCACTCCCGTGTAAATAAAAGATACACTCTCTTTTTAACCGACTTCAAAAAGGAGGAGGTTTACAATTCGTCGAAATCTTTTTTTTTTTTAATGTATTTTCCCCGATTACTCAAAGACGCGTGGACCGATTTGAAAAATTCTTTTTTCGTTTGAATGAGTATACCTTCTAGTTGGTCGCATTGTCACCGAATCCAGATCTGATGATGGGATCCTGGAGAAATCGAGGGAACTCTTCAAATGTTGTAGGCACACATGACATTTTTCATTTATTTTCGAAGACTATTCAAATATTTGCGTCTAGTCATGAACTTTTACGTTGGTGATCTGATGATGGAAGGTACAACTCCTTAGCAATTAGGAGTTGGGGGATAATTCTTTAAGTATAACATATTTCGTGTATTTTGGAAGCTATTTGAGTATTTGCCTTTAGGTGGTCATCCTTTCATGTTGGTGAGCTGATGATGAAAGGTACAACTCCTTAGAGATTAGGAGTTGGGAGACAATTCCTTAAATATAACATATTTCATGTATTTTGGAAGCTATTCGAGTATTTGCGTTTAGGTGGTCATCCTTTCATGTCGGTGAGCTGATGATGAAAGGTACAACTCCTTAGAAATTAGGAGTTGGGGGATAATTCTTTAAATATAACACAGTTCATGTATTTTGGAAGCTATTTGAGTATTTGCATTTAGGTGGTCATAGTCTCATGTTGGTGAGCTGATGACGAAAGGTATAACTCCTTAACTATTAGGAGTTGGAGGATAATTCTTTGAATATATCTATTTAAGTGTTTGCTTAGTAGTTATGACATGTTGGTTAGCGGTAAGTGATTCTTTAAATAATATAGGCATACTAAGGCTGTTACCTATAATCTTTGAAATTATTCATACTTGCTGATGATACAATGTATATCTCCTTCATAATGGGATAATTCTTTGAATATTTAATGTATCCAGTTCAGGTTTTCTGGCCTATTACAGTGCAGTACATTCTAATTATAAGTATTTAGAGCATACTAAATAACGATTTTACACTACTAAAAAGCAAAAAATTGGCTTGGCACCGACTTCTAAGAAATCTGTAGCGTACCTAGCCATAATATTTTATTTCAATGAATAAGGTAAAAGGTTTAAAGGTTTGTGTAGGAAATCCTAAGAAGTAGGAACTAAAATTATTTTTGACTTTTTAGTTTGGGCGAATTTTTGAAGGCGGTTTTATTTTTATTTTAAAATATTTTATATTTACACGGGAGTGCGTATCTATTGTTCGTGTTTGTAGCAGATAGTTCATAGCTTAGTAGCTCGCGGTGAGACCGATGCCTTACCTAACCCACTTTGTCCTACCCAGTTCTAACCTAACCTAACGTACTTTGACTCATTTTTTTTGACACATTTCATGACTTACTAATGAGATGGCAGTTCTAACCTAACCTAACGTACTTTGATATAGTAGTGACTTACTAATGACATGGCAGTTCTAACCTAACCTAACCCACTTTGTCCTACCCAGTTCTAACGTAACCTAACGTACTTTGATATAGCAGTGACTTAATAATGAGATGGCAGTTCTAACCTAACCCACTTTGTCGTAGCAGTGAGTTCCTAATGAGATCGCAATTGTTCTAGTCTAACCTTACCCAGTTTGCCTAAAATATGGACATCCAATTTCTGCGAAATAACACATGACCTAAATAATAATATGCCAAAATAGTTTCTGGCAAAGTAATATTCTAAATATTGTTTACAAAAATTGATTATGCCAAGTCTCTTATAACATAAGCGTTTCGAAAAAAAAATGCCATGTAGAGGGAGCCCTAAACAGACAGAGAGACAGACAGACATACAAACAATGATTTTGAAACTTTACAAAATAAACACACCGTCAGGTGGGCATCAAGTCATGTGGTAATTCTTTATGTATGTCATAAGAAAAGTTATAGTAACTGTACATTGCAAGCACTGCACATCCCCCCGACAGCATTAAATATAATTGCTGTACCCACGATCACGCTGACTTAATACACTTATTTTAATTACTTTATTCGTTAACGTTTATACGTCCGTAGCTGATACTCTTCATGCGTTAGTTTACAGTAAATTATATCATAACCATAGATCAGTGATTTTATTTATCACATCCACCATCAAGAATGGGGCAAGTGTTGGGCTCGTACGGTAACTTAAACTCAGATCACATCATCAGTCTATAATTAGTCCACTGCTGGACAAAGGCCTCTCGTATTAGGTACCTAAGCATACGGACGCATTAGGAAGTAAATACCCATAATCGCTACGCAGGGCAAGCTGTTGCCCATCATCCAATATTCAATAATGGTCAGTGACACTTCGAATCCCTTATTTGACTATTAGGGCACCCAAGGGAAGAGTTGGGGTGGTAACAAATGTATTTCTATTGCCGTCACCACACGGCCACTCAACTTATACTCATTACATACCATTTTACAAGAATCAGTTGTGAAATTCAGACGGATGCAAAATAATATTTTCTGAATCAGAGTTCGCTTATTATAATAAGAATTGTTTCCCAGCGGAAATACTCTAGCGGCCTTATTCATAAAAAATCCTTGTTGAAGGTTTGAGGGGCCCAATAGTTATCGAGCCGATAAGTCTTGTTGAACGGTTTATAAGAAGTGTTATTCATAAACGCTCAATATCTCTCCGATAACTGTTGAGCCGCTGTTGACCGGATTAGACGCGTTATGTTGGCGCCTTGACAAAATCATAGACAAAAATGTGGTCTCATCGCAAATTAAAAAAAAGTTTGACAGCTGTCTGGCGGGAATTCGCAAATATTTCCTAATTCCTTGTTACTTACTTTTATCTCAAATAATTATATTATTTGACTGACCTCTCAAAATGAATCAAAATCACAATTATTAGGTACTTACTACGTATTCTTTTACCTAGGTAACTAATCTAAACAGTTAGCTTTATGATTAGGTACTTGCGATGACGGTCAGATAACGAAACATAATTGTATGGCTAGTTAGTACCTAGGTATGGGCAGTTAGTAGTACGGGTAGGTAATAAATAAATATTTACTTCCTTGCGACCCCAACACCTAATTGCAGTTAGAAACTGAAGTTCTGGTGTGAGGCCAGCTCCTCTGCGATCTTTCTTCAGGTCTTCTTTCACCAACTCTACTATATACAAAACAGTCTCCTTATTAAAGCGGTATCGCCGCCTAAATTCAACATCGGGCAGATCCTCAATGGGATCTGCCCTTATGTTATATATTTTTGGACGCCGCGGCGGATTACACAAATTATTTATGGCATCAATAGCGTTTAAGGCCTGCATGATGGAGTCTCACTGCGTATTGACGTTGAAGTTGAAATGGTTGAAAAACTATCAACAAAATTTTAAATTAAAAAAGTTGGAGATTAGTTTTCCCACCATTTCTGATTCGTGTAATGTTGCATGTAGAGAAAATCGAAACTGCGTAACTACTTACAATAAATCATCGGATATTTATTTTAAATACCTATCTAAATATAATTAAGTATCTCTTGATACATATTTAATAATAATCAGATGAATAGACGATATAAAAAACTATACACCAAATCAGACTTTCATACCTTTATCTTTTCTCTTCTGCCTACTTTAAACGCATGGTTATGCACCTGTCAAAAATCAGCTGATCAAAATTTTGGCAGCCATCTTGTTAAATAAGAAGTTATAAGACCGTTATAGAAGGGTCCTCGGCTCTATAACTTTCGGGGGATTTATAGTAGGTTTGAGCGGCTGAATAGCGCTATTGAACGTTTATGAATAACGTTTTTAGCCATCCGGTCAACAACGACCCATCAGCGGGCGCGTAACTTTTTATGAATAAGGCCGTAGATCTTTAAGTTCAATGGGTTCAAACAAGTTTTAATTTCTTAACACGCCATGTGGACAGCACAAAAAATATTTTAACTACCTACCTATTTGCAGAAAGTACATTTTAAAATAAATATACAAAACCTTGCCTATCAATAATTATGTTTACACATAGGTAAGTAGGTGACTATCAAATTTGCTCAGTGTATTTTACAGGGATCTGTTACGAATTGAAACGGTCACATGTACAAAAATCATGCATTCAAACAAAGAAAAACAGGTGGGCAGGCAAATCGACAGGCAAACTATAACTTTCAGCCAGGCTATGAACAGGCACAGAGACGAACAGACAAACAGATCTTCTGATTTCATTAACGTGGAGGTTTATTTAGTTTTTAGGTCATGAAGACTTCAAATTTGAGAATTTAGGTATTCAGTTTAAATCAACGTTTTCTTCCGTATGGACCAACAGACACACAAACTTACTAGGAAGTGATACGTTGTTTCCTGTAGTTGATTTTTATACGTATGTAATAATTATGTATGTATTATGAATTAAAAAACGCACCAAGTGCGAGTCGGACTCCGTACCACTATCAATTTATCATAAAAAATACAGTTAAAACAACCTATCTCAAAAACTATAAGAGATACATCTTGTCTCTTTTTCGTTTATTAAATACGAGTATATGTATTTTACCATCTCTTTTACGCATTATGAATTATGAAGATAAGTGTTTGTCAACTATCAATAAATTGTAGGAAGAAAAGTGTCAACTATCAATAAATTGTAGAAGTATGGTGTGAAGTATTTATTTCGCTCATTTTGTTAGAGTATAACGTATCTTTACTTATATATCATTGGCGGTTCATACAACACAATCCTCACCAAATATCATTACTTCCGAGTATTCCATTTATTGTTTCCGAGTAAATTGGATGTGACAGACAGACACGGACAGAGACGGACATGACTTGACGAATATAAGGTTTTCGTTTTTTGCAATTTTGGCAACGGAACCCCAAAAACAGTTTGCTAAATTAGGAGACGGTTATGAATAAAGGGGTTATAATCTTCCAAATCACTACATAATATAAAACAAAGTCGCATTCTCTTGTCCCTATATCCCTATTGTATGCTTCAATCTTTACACCTACGCAACGGATTTCTATAGATATAGATAGAGTGATTTAAGAAGAGAAGGTTTTAGGTAGACTATAAAACTTAAAATTATTTGAATAAAATAGTCTGCAAGTATAAAACCTGATAGATTA
>JALPQI010006609.1:0-62750 GCA_025490895.1 Thaumatotibia leucotreta | reverse complement strand
AAAACGTGTCAATATGTTTTTTTTCTTTGACGTACTATACTTTAAAAATGTATATAGTGGTCTGTTATTTAGCAATACTATTAATGATTAAATATAACTTTAAAAAGCGGTGCGGTTGTTGTTTCCATGGAATGCTCCTATGTGGCCCTTGGATGCTAAAAGGTTGCCGACCCCTAGACTAAAGATTAGCGAAAACAACGCTACCTACCTATTTGTTACTTCAGATAGGTTCCATATTATAAAAGAAAGTCACTGGCCACATGGAAGAAACTTCATTTTAAAATCGATTACACTTATACTTCGTTTTTTTTAGCATTAGAAAGACCTTTGCAGAACGAGATGTAAGGTTTTTTTACAAGCACATTCTGCGGATCGAACAGTGAATACGAGTTATTAAATATCACGTATTTATTATCATGCTATATTAATACATACATTACTCAGTGTTGTGAACAGATAAGAAACATAATGTTAGTGAATTTATAACATAAGATGAAAAGATAAGAATTTTAATAAATTGCGTTTGCAATTTTTCATGGAAAGGTTGTAACATTAAAAAACCATGGAAAGGTTGTAACATTAAAAAACCTAAAGAGGCAGAGTTCTCACACAATTTTAAAACGTCACTGTCACTATCTGTTATTCGATTTGTCGGTTGAGTCGGTTGTATTTTCTATTGCTGTTAGCTTACTTAAAGATTGATGTTATCGTTTTTGTTCAATTTCGTTATTAATTGTTGATCTATTTAGATATTTTGTTTGTTGGTGCACATTTAAAATTGATGAAGTCGCAGCCGGTTCGGCTAACGTTTTCTCATCTCTGAAGAAGAAACGGCAAAAGCAAAATCCTCTGACTGCCAGTGAAAAGCGGATGGTGGTGAATATTTACAAATTAGTGTTAGTAATGTGCCATAGAAAGGAATATCCCACTAAATCGGACCGTGTGAAAAATACTGCTGAGACTGCTGGCATATCGTTGGTTACGGTATACAACATTTTATGACAAAATAAGTTTTTAAATGAAATTACATAATATAATAGATAACACTGTGGAGAATTTTATTATAAACGTTGGTGGTTCCAAGTCCTCGGACTCCTCCACTGAAGTGAATAAAACTATGTAGAGTATGTCATCATTGTCATCTGAGTTTTATTTTCTAATTTGTTACCAAATTCAAACTACGTTAGAGCGTCCCAGATTAAAGCCGCCCATAATGGCGACAAATACTAAACGACGTTGCCGATGGGTAGGGTTGTCTTACTATTGTCATCTGCTCAGTCTTTATGACACCGTGCCCGCTTTTATACCGATAGTTTTAATCCTTAAACGCATGACTTTTAAAAGTACTGGGAGTGCATAATGTAAGCTAGATTAAATATGCAAATATTGTTAAACTTTAGACTGTAAACTTCATTAAATTCAGTAATGTAAAATCGGCACGATATGAGTTACAAATTTATAAAAAAATACTTAGTTAAAAACCGCCAAACACTAAACGAAAACCTTCAATATTTAGCTTTTTCTAAATTGGCGCCATCTTGCTTATAAAACACTTATAATTTTTTTAAATACAGTTTTGCCAACAAATTAATAATAAATGTGAAAACTATGCGTTCAGCTATCGGTAATTATCAAATTATAATGTATGTACATAAGTTCCGAGAAATTCAGTGTTATCGGCCGAAATCGAAGAAGGAAGGTTCACGACCACTGCTTCTTTGTTCACCCGTTTGACAGATAATTCTAATCTTAAATAAAACGAAGTATAGACACATCAAAATACACACTCCGGCAATGAAAACGGGTCAGGTGGTTTTTTCATAGAAAATTATGCAAACATGGAGATTTAAAATATTTTTATAAAATATTTATAGTGTAGGTAAAAAAAAGGGTGTTTTTTTTTCGACCGTTCAAATTCTACGTAGTGAATGTGTAGGTCATACTCACCAACTTTTACTATGGGGACAAAGTCGAAATCGCGAAAAAAAAATCAGCTGTTTCATACAAATTGGCGGCATTACGCCGGCCGAAATGTATGAAACAGCTGATTTTTTTTTCGCGATTTCGACTTTGTCCCCATAGTAAAAGTTGGTCAGTATGACCTACACATTCACTACGTAGAATTTGAACGGTCGAAAAAAAACACCCTGTATTTTTAAATCAGATTGTATTGGAATTTTCCTAAATTTATAAATAAACCCAAAAAAACTTTAAAATTGTCGTTAGGTCGGTTTGTATAGACAAAAATGTAGACCGTTTAAAAAAAAAACACCTAAAATGTATGGTAAATCGAGTTTTTTAATCATGAGTTGCTATTTTTATATCTACAGAGTCATCAGACGATAACGTTCCGTGTTTTTCGGATCGGGTGAAAACTTCAGGGAAATTCCAATACAATCGGATGTTAAAAACGGTCCCACTTGTATTATAAATATTTATTTTAAATATTTGTAATCTGCGTGTTTCCAGTGTTTTATATGAAAAAAATCCACCTGACCCGTAATCATTGACCGCGAGTGTATGAAATCGTGATTACATATAGGTATTATCTATGAATCAAACGGTGCGGCGTATACAAATATTTGCCAAATTAGTGTGGTTAAAAGTACCCATTCATTAAGGAACCCATTCATGTATACTTATTTTTGACTACGAGGAGTGTCGAAGGTGGGTTGGTGCGGGAAATGAGAAGACGGATTTTGAGTCGAAAATTGCCGGAAATGCGAGCGAACGGTATACGTGCGTGCATCGGAAAGGTGCAATGGCGACTAGAGGTCAAAGGGGCACACATGCATCTCCGTTCCTTCGCATGATGACGTTTTATTATAAAAAACACGTTTCCTTATCTAGGTACATAGATGGCGCTACAGGTAAGTAGGTCTACGATATTTCTATGATAGGTATTTTATGTTTATTTACGTATATATATTTTAGGTATTACATATGTAAGCTTTTTATGCATGTCTTATCTCACAGGTTCTCCACATCAGTTTCTGGAGGCAACATCCTCCCCCCCAGTGCAGCCCTTGCTGCACTCATCAGCCGTAGGAATTAGTGCGATGCGCGTGGCCGGTCGTTTTAGCGTCCCTGACTTTGTTTTCACGGCGACCACCCTTACTCGGCCATCTTTGCTTGGGAAGACTTCCTCTATTAAGCCTCTCGGCCATACGTTTCTAGGGCCGTCAGGGTCAACTATCAAAACCAAGTCTCCCCCTTGCAGCGGTCTCACCTCTTGGTTCCACTTGCTGCGGGGTATCATATCAGGTAGCTTATCGTTCCAACCGATGTTCAATTTCCAAGTAGATTGAATCATTATTCTTCCCTTTATTGTAAAAGGCGCGACTGGCGCGAGCATGCCATAAATATTAAAAATTGACATAACAATGCTTAGTACTTGCCGTTTTGTAGGTACTTCTTTAAATGACAAAATCTCGTCGGGGATTCGTGTCAGCGATAAATTAAATCCGAGAGTATCGGTAACTGGATTCCACAATAAACCTAAAGTTCTCTCGCAAAATTCTTCTTCACCTAATTTGAACTTGATTGCGCTTGGGCTTAAGGTCTCTATTGGCATCTGACTTAATATTTCTGGTTTACTGCACGTTAAATTCCTCATTTCAAATCCTCCCTGTTCATGAATGCTCAAAACGTCGTTTAAAATCGCCAAAGCAGTTTTTTCGTCATCGTGACTATCGAGATAGTCGTCCATATAATGGGATTTCATTATAGCATTCACCGCAAGAGGCATCTCAGTTTCGAAACGTTGAGCATTTTTATTTTTTATGAATTGAGCTACGAACGGCGCACAGTTTGCACCAAAAATTAATGCCGTCATGGCGTATGTTTTCACGGGCTCCGAGTCTTTTTCGCGCCATAAAAAACGCTGCGCATCCTGATCTTCCTCTCTAATTTTTATTCTAAGAAACATGTCTTTGATGTCTCCTGCCCAGGCGATGGCATCTTCTCTAAATCGAAACATGATTCCCAAAAGCGACTGAAGTAAATCAGGTCCTTGGAGCAAATAATCATTTAAACAGTGTCCGCCAGAGGTAGCTGCAGAGTCGAAAACCACTCTTAATTTCCTTTTATTAGGATTGTCAATTCCAAAATGGGCTAACTTCCAAACGCGCCCCACCGTGTTTACTGCATTTACTTCACGTGCGTAACCATTGGTAAACAAATGGTGTATTCTTTCACGATAACGTGTAAAATAATCCACGCTTCGCTTGAACTTTCTCTCGAGACAAAGTAATCTCCTTAAGGCCATAGGATACGAATCCGGCAGAGTAACATCTGATTTCCATGGCAGGCCAACTTCCCATCTTTCATTAACCAAGTTGGCAGTGTTTTCGAGAACTGAAATCGCCCGTAAGTCGTCTTTGCTCTGTCGAGGTTTCGTAGTAACGCCGATGGCCTCTAATGCGAATGAATGTCGTACTATGGAATTTAAATTCATAAGCGTTTGATTTTCGTTCTCTAAATCATCGGAACTCGTATTCTGAATAAAGGCAACCGTTTCCAAATCCATGGTGTCGTTGTTATTGTATTTTTCATGTTGTAAACATTCCGAACCACCTATATTGCACGGCGATATCAGCTGATACCTAGTGGATGCAGGTGCAGCGGAGGGCGTCGTGGGGGAGGGGTGTGCGAGCGCCGGGCGGTATGGGGTCTGCGCGAGCGCCGGCAAAAGTGCTGCGTCATTTCGTCGCCGGCCGCCGGGCGCGGCGGAGAAGCTACCATGCACGCACCAGCCGAGCGGAGTGCGTGTGAGATAAGGCTTATATTGGCTTCCCGGTATTATTATAAGAGGCGCGAGTAAATGATAATGGTCCTGACCAATTAATAATTGCGGTTTAATATCGTGTTTAATCACATATCGCTTAAAGTCTTTTAAATGTTCGTAGCTGTCCAAATTAACACTGGATAATTTTTGTACTGGCAGATTAAGGTCACTAATTTTACGCGCGCGAAGCTCAAACGATTCGCCCGTATCATTTGTAAGGTTAACGTTTACGATCTCACTAGTGCACTGCAACTTTGAATGGATCCATGCGCCCTGCATTTGTAACGATTCACTGCGGCCGCGCAAACCTATAGAGTTCGCGAGATCAGCTGATATTAGAGATATCGATGCTGCGTCGTCAAGTAACGCGCAGGCTCGCTTACTGCCGTTAGGTCCGTGCACCACTAACGAAACTACTTTTAATATCACTTTATTTTTACGAAAGTTTATGTTATTTACATAGTCACTTAAGTCCGCGGGGTCACTCAGGTCTGATGGCGCGGTAAACTCAGCATCAATAACGTTAGCGCAGTTCTCACTTGACGAATTATTATTTCTTGGAAGCCAGTGTAGCAACTTATGGTGATTCTGGCCACAATTTTCCACACTGCATGCCACGGCGGGACATGTCTGTTTATCGTGCTGCGATGTTAAGCACTTGTAGCAGAGCTTGTTGAAACGGACGTATCGCCAGCGATCGCGCCGCATCGCACGCTTGAAACGTGGGCAGTCGGGCAGTCCATGGTTAGATATATGGCAGAAGTTACACTTTTCTGAGTCCGTTGCTAGCAGAATAGGGTGCTGAGTGCCTCGTCGCTCCTCATACTGCTTTTTATTTTTATCCGATTGACTATAGATGTGCGAAACGCCTGCAGAGGTGGCCTTGACAGCCTCGCGTTCTAGAAAGTCTGATAAATGCTCGAACTTAGACTTTTTACTCTCACTTACATGTTCGTAAGCGTAGTCACCCCACCTATTTATAAGAACACTTGGAAACTTCGATAATACAGTTTTTATAAGTTCAGGGCTTCGTAAATAATCGGCTTGGTCTATGGAGCGAGCGGTGACGGCGAAATTTTTTTATTTTAGTGGCAAAAATAACAATTTCATTGTGATAAGCTTGCGATAATGGCTGCAGTTTCTTGATTTGGTTAACTATTTTGTCAATTATCACCTCTGGGTGTCCAAAACGAAGTCCAAGAGTCTGCATTATAATCTTTGGATCTGTTTTGCCGCTGAGCATAGATACAACTGCTTCCTTGGCATCTCCGCGTAAACATTTGCGTAATCGGCCTACATTCTCCGAGTCACTAAATTTGCATCGCGAACTTGTCTCTTCATAAGCATCTTTAAATTGCAGCCACTCCATGGGGTCTCCAAAATATAGCGGCAGGTCTTTAGATGTCACCAATCTGGCAATCAGCTCCGGGCTCTGAGACTTGGGAGTTGAGGCGCTTATGGCGCCTTGTAGCGCATTAGCTAGTTTTTCGATATCGGATATCTCACGCTCAGCTGGCTGAGCGGCTGGCGGCGTGGCCAACTTAGTCACTACTTTATTGACGGTGACAGCGGTGGACTGTTCTATGTCAGCGCGCGCGGCTGTCGGCGCACCGGCGCGGGCGGCTATCGGCGTGACGGCGATCGGGGCAGCTATCTGCATGTCGGCGCGCAGGGCTGTCGGCGTATCGGCGCGCGGGGCTGGTGGTGTAACGGAGCGAGCAGCTATCTGCGTGTCGGCGCGCGGGGCTATCGGCGCAACGGTGTGGGCGTCTGTCGGCGTATCGGCGCGCGGGGCGGTCGGCGTATCGGCGCGCGGGGCGGTTGGCGTACCAGCGCAGGCGGCGACCGGCTCGCCGTCGACGTAACGGGTCATAACTTCAAATTCTTGTTCATGCACCGAAACTTGATCACTTTTTCCAAGCCATTCTTCTACTTTTTTGTAGCTTGAACTATTAGAACGACGAGTTCTGTCACTTCTGTTGGATTGAACTTCGAGGGCTTCGATTTCCAATGCTAATTTCTTATCGATCAATTCTTTGTCGATTCTGGCTTTACACTCTGCAGCCTCAAGTTCTAACTGCATTTTTCGAGCCATAAACACTGAAGATGTAACTGATTTACTACTTGCGGGACGTGAAAGCTTTTGTAGCTCTGGCGCCACGGGATCTTTTTTCACAACTACCTCGGCCTCGGGTAGCTCAGGCAACGAATGCGATTGCTTAGCCGAAGTTTCTCCATCGTTCTCCACTAGTTTTGATAACACTTCCTTTTTCATGCGCCGCGTTTGAATACCACTGCGCGGCGGTGGTGTAGTGAACATCTTGCAACTAGTCCTGCTTACAGGTTTTGTTCCCGTGATCCGGTCGAAGAATCACTTTGTCGAAGGTGGGTTGGTGCGGGAAATGAGAAGACGGATTTTGAGTCGAAAATTGCCGGAAATGCGAGCGAACGGTATACGTGCGTGCATCGGAAAGGTGCAATGGCGACTAGAGGTCAAAGGGGCACACATGCATCTCCGTTCCTTCGCATGATGACGTTTTATTATAAAAAACACGTTTCCTTATCTAGGTACATAGATGGCGCTACAGGTAAGTAGGTCTACGATATTTCTATGATAGGTATTTTATGTTTATTTACGTATATATATTTTAGGTATTACATATGTAAGCTTTTTATGCATGTCTTATCTCACAGGTTCTCCACATCAGTTTCTGGAGGCAACAAGGAGGATAGATTTATATGTACATAATTTATTTAAGTATGCAACTTTTTGAAGCAATATGCGATTACTTACATAATACTGAAACAGTTTAATGGATACAATTTTTTGGTGTCAGTAATAGATACCTACATATTTTTGATGAAATGTGTGGCTACATATTTTTCAAATCTTATTATGTATACATAATTTTAGACGTGACTGTACCTACTGGAAACGCAGTAGTGACTAAAAAGTACTACATTAAGCTTATTTAAAGCCTCCTAATCAATGTGCAAAGCCAGTAATTCTAGCAAAAAAACTATATAGACCCGATTTTTACATTTGGAATTTATAGTTTTCTTTCGGTACACCCCTTAGTCTTTAACTTTTACTTAAAAAATAGGATGAATTAATGAATAGCTAGTCGTAAAAATTCTAGTCTTTTATTCCAGTGGAAATATTTTAAGAAAACAAGGTTTATATAAGACGACTTTTGTAATACCTAGGTATTATTCATGAGTCATGAATTAATAAGTATGAAATATGCTATTTATTCAGTTAACAAATATATATTTTAGGTAAAAGTGTAATTTGCTAGTCCTCGACTCCTCGTTGAACGTAGGCCGAGTAAACATTACATTGCATAAAGCTTTTACACATTACAAGCACGTAAATGTTAAGTCGAAAATTGTTTTCGTACATCAGTCAAACACTAGATTCAGGCTCACAAAGATGTATAGACTAAAGCAGTTTTCAGAGTATCACTCCTTGGCCCACATAGTGGCCGTATGCCAAATTTCAGCGCGTGAATTGCGTGCGCGAGGTCCAAAGCCTACAGTTACTGAGTACTATATAGTTACTATATAGTTACTGAGATGTTGTTCGGACTTCGTGGTCTTGACGCCTCGCCATCCGGCCTTCGGCCCTCTGGCTCGGCTTATTTAGGTACTGCGGTACTTGCGCGCTTGGTAACTAAATTTTCTCGGAGCTCGGCCTTCGGCCTCGCTTTGAATTACTTAGAGGAGGCACGCTTGGAGTGAAGCTCCGGACTTTCGGCACTCCGGAAGTTCGACCTTCGGCCTCCCACTTTGAAGCTCGCCCTTCGGGCTCGCTTTTCATAGATTTACATCGGTTTTTCTAATGTTCCGTCCCTTCTGCAGCGAGGCCTTCAACCGCGTCCAAAATTATTGGGAGTTACCGACCCCCTCGGGACCCGAAGTGAAGTTCCGGGCCTTAGGCTCTACGCGGGGTCCGCCTACGGCCTCCCGACTTAAAGACTCGCCCTTCGGGCTTGCTTAACTTACTCGGGATTTTGACTTTGTTCCGGGTCGCCGTCATCTTGGATTTATTCCAATTTTTTTTCAAAGTATCCCTCCCTGGGCCCACATAATTAGTGGCCGTACTTCAGCGCGATCGGACCATTATTTTGATAATGTGATATAAATGCTTTTTGTGCAAAAAATCCAAATAAACATTTTTGGGATCTGGATAAGCCTAAAAGTCACGCCCATGGATTTCCAGTTTCCAGCCCGATCGGATAAAAAAAATCGTCGATAAGATGTTATTTGCGTAATTGTATATTGCTATAGGTATTCGACTCTTCCTTATTTCGTCCTTATTGATAACCGATAAGGGAGCATTCCATGAAAACGTGTCGTAAGCGACACTGTCTTCTCAATACTTTTGAAAAATTCAATTAGTAAGCCGAGTTACAGTATAATAATATTAATAACATATCAAGGCTTTAAGATTGACAATGTTTCCTAGCCGCTAGTATATTTTATTAGGCTACCATAGCGACACGTAAGCGACAAAAAATAGATGTTTTCATGGAATGCTCCTAATGTGATTTTTGTTTTCGTACAAAACCTACATACGAGTATAAGGGCCGTTCAGACGGACAGCATTTCAACTACAACCCAGCTGCAAAGTGGCAGTTCCGGGGCAGTTCTGATGCAGTTGGACCAAGTTGCATCAGAACTGCAAACCCGTTGTGCAGTCCGCTTGCAGCTGTCATGCAGTTCGGTCAACCGCACACCAACTGCAATCTGGCTGCAATTTTGTTATGCAGTCGTATTGCAGTTATATTGCAGTTGGTACGACTGCAATAGAACTGCAATGCAGCTTGGTTATCTATTCAGTTCAGTTTTTAGTTCGATCGAGTAAATAAAAAAATAATATAAATTTATAAAAAGTCAAAAAAATAAACGTGTCCTGCTACATGGAGGATATAGATACAACTTTTATTTACAAAATAAGCCAGGTACATCAAAGTGGCGATGTTCCAAGCAGCAAGATTGCCGTACATCCTTAACTCTAAATAATAATAATCAAATTGCAAGACCTGCAAAGCATACTTGTGGCCCTCCTGATTATACGCGAAATCGAATTAGTGCAATTGTCGACACCTGCAAAAATCAAGTCTGCGAAAATTTTGAGTCGGTGCAAAAAAATATGAGACGAATATTCACAATCATAACTTAGAGGACCATGAAATTCCAAAATTTTAATCTGTGAAGGGCAGTCTTCACAGAGCCTGTAACAGGTTTTTAAAAATTGAAAATTGTAAAGGGACAGACTCGAAAAATATTAAATTGCCACAAAGTTTAGTGAATGAGTTCTATTTGTATGACGAATGCGATTCATCTGACTAGTGATGTGCCGTCGGTAAATTACGCATTTACGGTAATTCTCATCGATGGAAATTACGGTAAATTACGGAAATTTCTCGGTAACTTACCGCTTAAGAATGTTTGGTCATGTTTAAAATTTGTTTACAAATATCGTGTTTTCAAGCTTTTTATTATTTTTCGTGTTGTTTTCTTAACGAAAGTTATTTCACACCTTTTTGCTTAAACATGTTATGATGTTAAATTATTTTATCGATTCACGTGGTACTTTCAAATAAGTATGTTAATGTTATCTGGCTCAGGCACCTATTTATGTGGTAATTTTGTTACTGTGCTCGTAAATCATAAGATCTTTTGTTACTCATCGTGTTATCTAAGGTAGCACTTGCAGGTAAAATTTAAAGGGTTTAGCGGTGATTGTAAATACTATCTAAATAGAAGCTAGGCTATGTCATTGTCCTGAGTTTGGATGTTTCGTGATTGGCCCGTATCTTTTGTTAGGTTCAGGTAGTTATGGTGGGGAAAATAATTGTGTCCCCTAACGTAGAACAGATTCCAGTTTTTTATTTGGACGTAGTTTAGCAAAAAGGATCCAACCTCAAAAAATTGTCATTGAAAAGACTGACTTTTGCTTTTGACAGAAGTTTGAAGTTTTTCTCAAACGCGATATGCGCCAATTCCGTACCAAGTGTATAGAAGAAGCCATCGAGCGGAACAAAGGCTCTAAAGTTTTTGCAAGGGATCTGTCTGTTGGGCAAAGCCAGCTCGCCAAATTAAAGACTGAGGATGGTAGAATCGTCACATCCAGATCTGATCTGCTGAGTGAGATAGAGGGTTTTTATGGACAGCTGTACACGTCAACTAGCAGACCCGAAGTTGATCTAGCGGAAGACATCAGAGCTAGACTGACCCGACACTATACAGAAGACATCCCGGACATCAGCCTGTGTGAGATTAGAATGGCTCTTGAACAGCTCAAAAATAACAAGGCGCCTAGGGAGGACGGAACTACAGCTGAGCTTCTGAAGGCGGGTGGTAAACCGATCCTTACGGCCCTTCAAGTTGTTCAATTCCGTCTTACTGGAAGGGAGAACGCCAAAGGCATGGAACAAAGGTGTGGTGGTACTGTTCTTCAAAAAAGGTGACAACGCTTTATTGAAGAACTACCGACCCATCTCACTTCTGAGCCATGTCTATAAGCTGTTTTCAAGAGTCATTACGAATCGTCTTGCACGCAGGCTTGATGACTTCCAGCCTCCCGAACAAGCCGGTTTCCGAAGAGGCTTTAGTACCGTAGACCACATCCATACGCTTCGCCAGGTTATACAGAAGACCGAAGAATGTAACCTGCCCCTCTGTTTAGCGTTTGTGAACTACGAGAAAGCCTTCGATTCGATCGAAACCTGGGCAGTACTACAGTCTCTCCAACGGTGCCAAGTCGACTACCGCTATATCGAGGTGCTGAAGTGTTTATACGAGAGCGCCACAATGTCAGTCCGACTCCAAGACCAGAGCTCGAAGCCTATTCTGCTGCAGCGGGGAGTTCGGCAAGGAGATGTCATCTCCCCTAAGCTGTTTGTCGCATATAGCTTATAATATGTAAATAAACATCTGTCTTATGTCATTTATAGCTCATACTATGTAAATAAATATCTGTCTTATGTAGCTCATAACATGTAAATAAATGTCTGTCTTAGTATGTAATTCTTAAGCCTAATACTTTAACTAGATATAAGATTGATTGTTCCCCAATTAAATTAATCCCATTCCTTTACTTTTTTGTACAATATTTGTCCATTATGTATTTCGTGTAATTCATTTAAATAAATACTATCACACTATACGCTACCACATATAACACGCACGCGGCGTGAGATACCCGCGACTTTGGGCGCTCGCGGATTATCGCGGAGTGGGGATAGCTAATATATATACACGCTATCCGCGAGGGCTCAATTGATTCACGCATTCACGCTCACTTCATCAAGCGCTAATCACGCGCTCACTAACCAACTAACACTCAACCTACTGTAATGTTGTAATTGTAAACAAGTGTTTTTATTTAAACATTTCCCTAAATAAAGTCCCTGAGCCGAGGTAGCCGCAGTAGCTGAGTCATCGAGCATCACGACAGTCTTCGTCAAGAGAACGAGATACATCCACACCCCACAACTTGGTCCTTCAGAAGCCGGATAGCAGCGAAGACTGAAGGTGCAGAGCAAGCCCGGTTGTCAAAACAGAAAAAAGTACGCGCTGAGCTTGAAGGCAACTCGGCTCAGGGTAGGGACCTTACCAGCTTGCTGGTCGGACCGTACGTGTTGTAGGTTTCCTCCACGTACGTGTCCTGGCAACTTTAGTTGCATTACGTCACACGGTTGACGTCATCCTTACCAGCTTGCTGCTCGGACCGTACGTGTTGTAGGTCTCCTCCACGTACGTGTCCTGGCAACTTTAGTTGCATTGCGTCACATGGTTGACGTCATCACACTGCTTTCGGACGCTTAAGGCATTGCACTTAGCCTAAGCGCGAGATTCAGTGCATCGAGGGATCCACGCTTAGGGACGTCGGCGTTGCAATCGGTAGCGTCGTCGTATAGGTGTTAGGTAGGTAAAGTCATAATTACCCCCGCGTGCGTCAAAGTGAAGAAAGAAGATGTCCGAATCGGGAAGAACTCTGCGACCGCGGAAACAGGGGCAAGGCGTCCCCACTCCCACGACCACCGGGTCGAGGGACACCACGACCACGCCGCAAACGGGCGACACCACCACTGTCTCCTATGAAACTCATCAAAAGAGCGGAGGCACCAGTGGCAATCAGAACAATAGTCGGAAAAAAGTTCGGTCGGAAGATGAAGTGTCGAATCGCGATATCAACGAAACGGTAGTGGTTAGAAGTAGGTCGGGCACCGTAGTAGGCAACGACGACGATATAGTGCAAAATAACAAGCGCGCGCCGGTAAATAATAAACCCGCGAAAAGTGACCGCGATAATAAACTTGCTGTACTCTTAGCAGAACTCGAAGTTCATAAAGCCGCCCTCGCCGTTGCTCAAAAGCAGAGTGACACTGCCAAGTTAAGGCTCCAGATTGCCGAGGCCGAGGCCCGATCTGGGAGCGGCAGTGTCATATCCGACATTAGTAAAACCGAGCAACGAGTCAGAGGTTGGGTGGAACAACAAGTTCAGTTAAAACCAGCCGTCGCGAATATCAAATTCCCGTCGCCCCGCGAGGCCGCGCCGCCGGCACCCGTTGCCGAGAAATACCGCCAAACTCAACCACAAGCGATTAATGTGCCGTATACGCAATACACTCCCGTGATACATAAACCGCCCGAATTGCCCACGTTTGACGGCAACGTTATGGAATGGATCGCGTTTCGCGCCGAATTCGAAGACACCGCGCCCATGTTTAGCTCGGTGAATAACGTCAGTAGGATTAGGCGAGCCCTTAAAGGCGAAGCGCGAACGGCCGTCAAATCAATTATGTACACGGTGCAAGACCCGTACGAAATAATAGAAGCTTTAGAAAGACAGTTCGGAGATCCTGAGGAAATAATCCTCACCGAGCTGCATAATGTCAAACGTATGCCCCGCCTGGCAGAAGATAATAGTAATATAACGACATTCGCCGCGCACGTGGCCAACGCCGTGGCCACGATAAAATCATTAAGACAAGAAAAATACTTGTGCGCGCCGGAACTTGTAAATAAAATAGTTAATAAACTAAATTTAATTGTGCGCTACGAATGGGCAAAGTATAAACAAGCAAATAGCGAAACACCGGATTTAGTCGCGATCTCCGAGTTTTTGAACGATATAAGCAAAGCCGCGAAACGCGTAAGTCATGGTAAACAAAGTAGGTCGCGAAATCACGTGAATACGGTAGCTTTCGAACAGAGCTCAAAACGGGAATCTAGACAAAATTACGCGCCACCGTCTTATCGCGATAATAGTAGCGACTCTGAATCGGAAGTACATAACGCGACACCGCGCAAAGGCTCGAGGTATCCCACGGTAGCCCAAGTGAAACCGCGGGAAATAAAAAAGAAACCCGAGTATACGAGCGGGGCTAGACCGAAACAAAGCTCGCCCAGCGTCAGCGTACCGCGCGATTCGTGTCCTATATGCAAGAATGCCAACAACCATTACGTCAGCGCATGCGCGAAGTTTATAACCGCGTCGGTCGCCGACAGATGGGAGTTCGTAAAAAATGCACGGCTATGCGTTAGGTGTCTAGGGTTCGCGCATCGTAGACCGTACAAATGTAAATACGTAGCTTGTGGAGTAAACCAGTGCGAGGCTGGCCACCACAAATTATTGCACGGTTTAAGTTTAACCACGGCTAGCGCTCAAAGTAACAAGGCCTCACCGGGAGGCGTAAATACGATACGGCTAGCACAGGCGTATCTTAAAATTATTCCGGTAGAAGTCTCAGGTCCGTCAGGCGTGGCGCATACGCATGCGCTATTAGACGAAGGTGCAGCGATGTCACTGATCCTGCACGAAACGGCCGTCAAGATAGCCCCCCAACAGAGGGGGGAAACGCTCGATATTCAAGGCATAGGCGGTACCGTTAGCAACACAGATTCGTATACAATTCGTTTCGGAATCAGAGGTCACTGCAGTCGTCATTTAGAAACGATAGAAGCACTGACTATTAGAAGAATAGGTGTAGGATCGCAAGAGGTGTCCAGAAAATTAGTCGTACAATGCGAACATCTAACAAATGTCATTGACGAACTATGCTACGACACCGCGGTTCCAACCATACTAATAGGACAGGATAATTGGCATCTAATCGTAACACGGCAAATTCTAAGCGGTAAACCTCACCTACCCGTCGCGAGTCTGACGAAGTTAGGATGGGTACTCCATGGGCCACATCGTAAAGGCGATGCGGCAATAAATTTCATAGGCCACGCACGGCCTAAGACCGCGGACGATCTCGCCGTCGAGCTTATGAAAAAGCATTTCGACATAGAGGCACAAGGCATAGAAAAAAAACTACCGCGTACCGATCCCGACCAGCGCGCGTTAGATTTATTAAAATCAACATGTCGAAAAATACCGGGTGAAAATAGATATAGGGCGGGACTATTATGGCGTACCGATGATGAAACTCTCCCGGATAACAGAGCTCACGCGTTACGACGACTTTACAGTCTAGAAAGAAAACTCGATCGCGATACGGCTCTGAAAACCGAGTATACGAAGCACATGAATAATCTGCTCGAGAAAGGTTACGCGGAGAAAATGGACTCGCCACCCCCACCCGAAGGAACCCGAACATGGTACTTAGCGCATTTTCCGACGTTTCATCCGCAGCGAGGAAAAATGAGGCTAGTATGGGACGCGGCGGCTACGGCATACGGGCGATCATTAAATAGCGCGCTGGTGGCCGGGCCCGATCTACTAGAATCACTCTTTGGCGTTATGGTGCGCTTCCGAGAAGGCAAAACCGCGGTCATAGCCGACGTAAAAGAAATGTTCTTGCAAATCGAAATAATGGAACAGGATCGGGATGCGTTACGTTTCGTTTGGAGGGGGGAGGACCGTTCAGCCCCACCTCAAGAATATAGAATGAAACGATTAATATTCGGTTCAGCTGCGTCACCTACAACGGCGCTATACGTCAAAAACGAAAACGCAAACGCACACAAAGACAAGTACCCGATAGCCGCGGAAAAAACCATAAAAAACACATACATGGACGACATGTTAGTAGCATTCGACATGGACGACCACGAAGTTAGGCGCGTTATAAACGAAATATACGAGTTAAACATGCTTGCGTCGTTCGAACTTCGCGGGTTCGCGTCAAACAACCCCGCAGTAATTTCTGACGTAGTAAGCTCCAAGGAAGAAACATCAATTATCGGGGGGAGCGAAAGCGAAAGAACGTTAGGCTTAAAATGGAACCATAAACGAGATACGCTCGGATTCCACGTCAACTTTCGCAATACGCCCGAAGACGTCCTAAAGGGAGAAAAGTTACCTACAAAACGTCAAGTTACTAGCAGTGCAATGTCCATATTCGATCCGATAGGCTACGTAAGCCCAATTTCAGTGCTAGGTAAAGCACTCATGCAAGAGGTGTGGAGAACCGGTATAGATTGGGATACGACTATTCCTATCTCACTCGCACCCGCATGGCGGTCATTCGTCGATAACGTACAGCAACTAAAATATTTAGAAATACCGCGTCACGTACAGGCGTTCAATAGAGAAGCCGATATACATGTTTTTTGCGACGCGAGCGAAAAAATATACGCGGCAGCTATATATATAGTAAGTACCAGTCCAGAGAGACTACGTACTTCAGCGCTCGTAGCAGCGAAAGCACGAGTCGCACCGCTGAAAGTAATTAGCGTGCCACGAATGGAACTACAGAGCTGCGTACTCGCGACCAGGTTAGCCGAAACAATAGTCAAGGAATCGGATTACGTTATAAAGAATAGGTATTTTTGGGCCGATTCAAAAACCGCGTTAACATGGATCAGGTCAGACCCGCGTAGGTATAAAACGTTCGTAGCCCATAGAATAGCGGAAATTGAAAGCACAACCACTCCCGCCGACTGGCGATGGGTACCGAGTGCGTTAAACGTAGCCGACGACGCGACCCGAGGCGTTCCCGCGCAATTCGGAACAAATCACCGATGGTTCTTCGGGCCCGAGTTTATACGTCAAGAATCAGCTAAGTGGCCGGTCGAAAAAACACTCGCCGGTACGGACGTTACCGGAGAGGAACGCGCGTTTAAAACTATATGTACGGGCGTCGCGAGTAAAAAAGATAAGTTCGATTATTTACCAGTCGTAAATAGGTTCTCTAAATTTTCAAAGTTAGTCCGAGCGACGGCTAGAGTTCTGATTGCCGCCGAGGCTTTTAAGGCCAAACCGCTATGCAAGAAAATAGAAACAGAAATGAACAAGGGGCATTTGAACTTGGCCGAAATCTTGTTAATACGACGAAGTCAACAAGAATCCTACGCTGAGGAAATCAAGTTGCTGGAGGCTGGGCGCGCACTACCAAGAAGGTCGGCATTACACAAAATTGCAGTTAAACTGGACAAGAATGGAGTTCTTATACTCGATGCTAGAATTGACAAGCAAGTCCACGTACCCGTCTTGCACGCCAAAGAAGGCTTCACGAAGCTCCTGATTCATCATTATCACGTTCTGTACAATCACGGCAACCACGCGACTGTGATCAACGAATTAAAGCAGAATTATTATATTATCGGACTGCGCGGTAGTATTCGTTACTTAACGAATAAATGCCAATGGTGTCGGACCTATAAGGGAACTACTCTCAAGGTTCCTGTAGGCGACTTACCACCAGAAAGGCTCCAGGCGAATCAACCGCCGTTTACCGCAGCAGCGGTAGACCTCTTCGGACCTATGCACATCACAATAGGTCGCCGTAGAGAGAAAAGATGGGGCGTCCTGTACACGTGTCTTACCACCAGGGCCGTCCATTTAGAGCTTGCCGCCTCTCTTTCGGCATCCTCTATGATATTATAAGAAGAATGATAGCACGGCGTGGTACACCCACCGTTCTCTACTCTGACAACGCCACCAACTTCTACGGAGCAGAACGAGAAATCGCCGAAGCAAAGGTGACTCTACCCGAATCCATGAGGCCATTCTTGATCGAGAAATCCATAATGTGGAAGAAGATTCCGCCAGGCAACCCTTCCGCCGGTGGTGCTTGGGACCGTCTCGTCGGCAGCGTCAAGTCAGCTCTGAAAACAACCCTCAAAGAACGAGCGCCCCATGAGGAAGTCCTGCACACTTTGTTGCTAGAAGCCGAACACATAATTAATTCGCGACCACTCACACCAGTGAATCCCGATCTCGAAGACGAGGCCCTGACTCCGAATCACTTCCTTCTTGGACGATCAAGCGCCATGTCACCGCTGGGAGTGTTTACAGACAGCAATTTATCCCTATCTTCTTGGAAGACTGCGCAATCTCTCGCCGACCACTTTTGGAAACGCTGGCAGAAAGAATACCGGCCGAGTTTACTCCCACGATCCAGCGCACACCAGAAAAGTCAAAAGCTACACGCAGGCGACATAGTGATAATAGCGGACGGTTCAATGCCACGAGGTACATGGCCTAGAGGCGAAGTCGCACAACTCTTTCCCGGCCCTGATGGCCATGTAAGAGTAGCCATTGTACGCACCCGCGCAGGTGAAGTCCGCCGCCCAGTCTCCAGATTGATCCCTATATGCTCTCCGTTCAACGACGGTGCTGACGCACGTGGGGGAGAATTGTCGCATATAGCTTATAATATGTAAATAAACATCTGTCTTATGTCATTTATAGCTCATACTATGTAAATAAATATCTGTCTTATGTAGCTCATAACATGTAAATAAATGTCTGTCTTAGTATGTAATTCTTAAGCCTAATACTTTAACTAGATATAAGATTGATTGTTCCCCAATTAAATTAATCCCATTCCTTTACTTTTTTGTACAATATTTGTCCATTATGTATTTCGTGTAATTCATTTAAATAAATACTATCACACTATACGCTACCACATATAACACGCACGCGGCGTGAGATACCCGCGACTTTGGGCGCTCGCGGATTATCGCGGAGTGGGGATAGCTAATATATATACACGCTATCCGCGAGGGCTCAATTGATTCACGCATTCACGCTCACTTCATCAAGCGCTAATCACGCGCTCACTAACCAACTAACACTCAACCTACTGTAATGTTGTAATTGTAAACAAGTGTTTTTATTTAAACATTTCCCTAAATAAAGTCCCTGAGCCGAGGTAGCCGCAGTAGCTGAGTCATCGAGCATCACGACAGTCTTCGTCAAGAGAACGAGATACATCCACACCCCACACTGTTTATCGCTGCACTGGAGGATGTCTTTAAGACTCTGGACTGGAGAAGGCTGGGTAAGTGGGTATCAACATAAACGGCGAGTACCTCACTCACCTTCGATTCGCTGACGATATAGTAGTCTTGGCTGAGACCTTGGAGGACTTGAAGTACTATGCTCGTTGACCTCAGTAAAGCCTCCGAGCGAGTTGGTCTTAGGATGAACATGGATAAGACGAAAATCATGTCGAATTCCAACGTAACACCAACGTAGCTACGAATGTAGCACCAACTCCCGTAATAATCGGAGAATTTACACTCGAAGTTGTAGACGAATATATATACCTAGGGCAAACTATTCAGTTAGGTAGGTCCAACTTCGAGAAAGAGGTCAATCGTCGAATCCGACTCGGTTGGGTAGCGTTCGGGAAGCTACGACACATGTTTTCGTCCAATATTCCGCAGTGTTTGAAGACGAAAGTCTTTAATCAGTGTGTGTTGCCAGTGATGACATACGGTACTGAAACGTGGCCGCTTACAATATGCCTCATAATAAGGCTCAAAGGCACCCAAAGGGCTATGGAGAGGGCTATGCTAGGAGTCTCTCTGCGAGATCGGATTAAAAATAAGACCATCCGCAGCAGAACTAAAGTAGCCGAAATAGTTCTCCGAATCGCTAAACTGAAGTGGCAGTGGGCGGGGCACATTGCGCGTAGAACCGATGGCCGTTGGGGCGGGAAGGTTCTTGAGTGGCGGCCAGGCGTAGCGTGGGTAGGCCCCCCACAATTTAAGGTGGACCGATGACCTGGTGAAGGTCGCAGGAGTCCGCTGGATGCGGGTGGCGCAGGACCGGCCATTGTGGCAATCTTTGGGGGTGGCCTATGTTCAGCAGTGGACGTCTTTCGGCTGATATGATGATGATGATGATGATGAAAAATTAAAAATATCATTGAAAACATTAAAGTTTTCTATAGGAAATTTTACCTGAGAACTTTCGCGGAGAGAATTTTCGGTAATTTACGCCCGTAATTTACCGTAATTTTGGTAATAAACTAGTTCCCGCCCACGGATGTTTTTGAAAATTTCTACATAAGTCATGGCTAGTCAACTAAACTAAAGACAACTTTCTCATTAATTACCGATATTGGTAATCTTACCGAGAAAGTTACCACAAGATTCTCTAATTTCTCGTAAATTACGGTAACGGCACATCACTACATCTGACAGAATAATATTTTTTTCAACGCTGCCTCGCGAAGAAATAAAAGAGTATTTTCAAGAAATAAATACGTTTTACGGTGATGGTACACTCAAAGTCGTACCTGCACCATTTTATCAGATGTACACGCTGCACGCGGACGTTGCTCGAACCGAAGACACAGTAAATTTTATACCGTTAGTTTATGGTCTCCTTCCAAACAAAAAACAAACCACATATAAATAGTATTTTATGCAATAGTGGTATTACAAGGGTCAAAAAGTGCGAGCGGCGTGAGTTGCGATACGAGCCCAAAGGGCGAGTATCGCAATTTAAGACGTCGCGAGCATTTTTTGAACTAGTAATACAACGTTGCATACTATACTTTTTCTACGACTAAGAGGCATAGCATACACATAACTCATAAAATATCCTATATTACTGAGCGCCACACACGTATTCCAGTTGTCACCAATAAGCACATAGTTTGTATAACTAATATAACATTGATAGCTCATCCCTACCTGCATTCACAAGAAGAGCAGGCAGAACATTAGAAATCAATGATGAAAAACTCATATTATAGATAGATTTTAGGCACTGCACAAACTTTAATGCAAATCGACTCAAATCAAACCGAGCGCTATACTGCCTATACTGAACTGGGGGCCGTCCACTAACTTCGAAATTCGCAAAAGTCGAGCATCCGTCTCTGTTACTCTAATAATAATTTTGTTCAAGTGACAGAGACAAATGATCGAAACTCAATGTCGGAATTCGCGGCAGGACTTTCAACTGCTAGCGGAAAGCGGGAAAGTTTTTTTTTAATGCAGCGTCATTGTCTATGGATAACTTTGCTTTTATAATCGTGCTTACTTGCCTGTGATAAAAATACTTTTGCATAATATAAAATTAGTTATTGGCATAAAAATATAATATATCAAATTAAAATAATTGAAAAAAACTAATTTTTATTCTATTTTCTAAATATTTAGTTAATAATTGTAATTATTGTAATAAATAATCGCGTACTAATGTTGGTAGCAGTGTAAAAACTCGAAGATGGGAACAAATCCAATATGGCGTCCATCATGACTATCATGAGTGTGATGTGGCAGTCTGTGGCAGACCGCAGTACGTTTTTGAGTCTGTTCGGAAAGTGACGACGTCTGGCAGCGAGAGACACCCATATATCTCGCGTGCCTTCTCTTTCCGAACAACGCTGCGACATTACGATACCGGCTGAGAGTGCGTTTTTGAGAAATAGACTATAGACTTTTGACAGATGTAATTTTGTATATCTTTACAATAGTGTGCGTAGCTATGTAACTAGCAAAAAAAAGGTCAGGAGTAGAAAAAGGTTCTTTACGATACTTAAAGAACAGTTCGGTTTAAAGTTGGTTTCTTATAAATGTGATTATGAATTGGCTGTAGTGAAAGCTGTAAAGTTAGAAAGTCTTTCCGTCTATACATGTCACCGGATGTTACTACCATTCCTGTAATGCTGTTTTCAAAATGAGCGAAACATTGAAAATTGATGAAAATCCAGAATGCAGCAAAATCACAGAATTTTGTACTTTCCTGCCTTTGTTGCCTCCGAGATTGATTCCCGATGCCTTTTTTTCCATTATTCAAATGGCTCCGCGTTTAGCTGATAAATTCCTGGACTATTTCAATAGGCAATGGATGAGAAATATCACAGCCGACATTTTAAGTTGTTATAAACAAAAAAACAGAACTACCAATTGTATCGAGGGCTGGCACCACCGCATCAACACTAGAATCCAAGCAAAGCCATCTTTATTTCTGTTTATATCACTCCTGAAAAAAGAAGCCAAGATCCAAAAAATTAAATTAAACAGAAACGCTCTTCATTTTCCCGACACCAAAAGAAATAAAAAAACAATACAGAAAAACAAACAAATACACAATATAGTCGCAGATTACGTAAAACATAAAATAAGCCTTCAAGTTTCCCTGAAACGTTTGTTGTTATTAAGACGCCTTTAATAATTAAACTTTAAAGTGAGTAAACGTCTACGTAGCAAAATTTGCTACATAGACGATTTTGTACTAACCCATAAAACGAAGTTTAAGAAGCATATTGTTTTAATTAGGAAGCTGTATTATGTTAAGTTACTTATGTTTTTATCGAGTTATAATTATGAGATTAAACTTGCTTAAAAAATGTTTTTCCGTCTATTCATTACGCTCATTCAGCATAAAAACCTGGTATGGTCGGTAGCTGTAAAGCAATATCTTAAATAACTACTTATGGTCACTTTCGGAAAATCGGATTGTGTGTCACTAAATGCGAGTTAGCGAGTAATAGCTTGGCAATAAAACGAACAATAGATAATCGCTACTAGGGCTCACGGTACACGTGTAACCCGCCAAACCGAAAACCCGTGTTCTTAAGCCCGACGGTACTAAGAACCCGAATTACACGAACCCGCCGGGTACCCGTGTCCGTGTCCAATACACGGATACCGTTTACACGAAACCGCGTGCTACCCGGGTACCCGGGTACTTAAGACCGAACCGAACGGGTTCGAAATAATTTGAGCAAATGCAAATAAGGTCTATTATGAACAGTGATCGGATTAGGTAGTGCCATTTCGCGGGACTTCGGTACGTTATCTTAGTGTGGACATAACTTCTAAGCCCGAGCCATTTAATACGAAAAGTAAAATTTTTGTTCGAAAATTTACAATTTTATAGTTATTTTGTTTACTTTCAGTTTGATATTGATAAAAATTTTACTTATCGAACATGCACATTTTTGCACAATAGCTAATTTTGTCATATGAGGTATCGAGACAAACCAATGTAGTTTTACGATACTATCATAAAAATGTACGTAGTTAGTATTATATCCTAATAGATAAAAAAAATTGTGTGCCTTTAATAATGATTTTCCAGTTGTTAATTTCACACTCGTAGTTAAATGATTGGTTTAATCAATCATTTTTACTTCTTTACCGGACTTTGAGACGCTCTTATTGGGACTCTTTTGGCCAATCTCGCTGGACTTTGATTTCGTTAACTACTAACTGGACTGAGGTTCTGGTGGTCTAAAGTAGAGCAGTCATAGAGTTTTCTTTAATAATTGTTTTATTTCTACTACTGTTAGTAGCAGCTATAAAAACATCAAATAAAAGATGTATTAATAAAAGATATTCACCACAAAATACAAAATCCTTCAATTTTTCATGTTTCTTCAATTTATGACATAACAAGAAAATGTTCTGTAAAAGTCCCAGGATCCCGAGGCTTATCCATGTTAAGTATAATGTTTAAGGTCATTCACCCGAAATGGCACTACCTAATCCGATCACTGATTATGAATGTAACCTGCAGCTTCGTTCGACACTACAAAACACTACCTGTTCAGGAAAGGTCAGCCGATATAACTTTTTGATGAGGTTTTATAAATTTCGATTCTATCTGTTACGCAATAAGGTCTATTTGACAAAATTAGCCTTTCGATTATCTATCTAAGTCTCACGACCCATTCGTACGCTTCTCGTCAAGGACGTCCCCGAACCCGCGGGTAATTAAAGTCCGTGTAAATAATACCCGTGTACCCGTGTAAACGGGTATTATTTACACGGACTTTAATTACCCGTGTAAATCGGGCCAGAAACCCGTGTACGTGTAACACGAACACGGGTATGAGAAACGTTGACACGAAACCCGGACACGACCGCGAGCCCTAATCGCTACCGTGTAAATAAAAGAGTCACGGCGATATATGTAGTTCATTGCTGAGTGAGTAACTATACTCTTACTAGCTGGTTTTTGTAGCCGAGTTATCAATCACTCGCTAAATCTCTTTTATTTTTATTTTATTTTATTTTTATTTGAAAGGTACAGTAACAAATTACAGACACAGAATAAATTGTTGTACAGTAATATAGCTTAGTTTAATCGTACACAGTCTGCAACTCGACAAAAACTGTACACGACATTTACAAAATAACACGACCTTAGGGATGGGATACCGGCTTTTTCCCCATACAAAAGAATGGTTCCGATTTCGTTCTTCGGTATATAAATTTCTTGTTAATGGAGTAATTTAAAAATACGATGTTGTTAACTACATTAAATATTGAGCACAAAAAACCGGTTTCGATCCCTGCACAACACAGAGAAGATAAAAACTAATAATGTATGTATATAAAGTATAAACTTATAGTTCTACATCATGCTTATTCATTACTAAGAATACACGGTGCATCAAATAAATGTGAAGTGACTTTTTTAAATACGGGTAGGGACAAAGCGAAGATATCACACTTTGAACATATCAAGTTAAAAGAGGAACACATTCTATTTATTGTACAGTTACGGGATACATTGTTATTGGTCTGAGACGATGCAAATATTTTCTGATGACGAACAGGTCTATGAGTACACTTAAATCGTATTTTGCTAATAAGGTTAGTGTCCACTAGAGAGTTAACAATCTTATATAACATAACTAGATCGTTAACATGTCTTCTATGTTCCAAGGATTGTAAATGAAAATAGTTCAAACGGTCATGGTAGTCAGAAAGAGTGCGTCTTATGCCGACCTTCATACATGCATACCTTACAACACGGGCCTGGATAGACTCAATTATATTATTGTGGACGGCATAAATTGGAAACCAAATGGAAGAATTGTACTCCAGTGTGCTTCTAACAAGAGAGTTGAACAAATGTAAGAGAGTCTCTGCATTCCTAAATGGCTTACATAAACGTGTAATAAAACCTAATGTTCGACTCGCCTTTGACACAATATAATCATAATGTTTTCTAAACGTAAATTGGCAGTCAAAATAAACACCAAGATCCCTTGCGACATCCACTCGATCAAGCAGTTTACCAGCTATGCTATATTGATAATTAAATGGATTCTTATTCTTTGTGAATGTTATGCACTGACACTTGTCGATATTGAGAGCCATCCCATTCACTAAGCACCAGTTATGAACAGTACATATGTCCTGCTGCAAGCAAATACAATCGTGTACCGTCTCTATCTTTCTAAATATCTTAATATCATCTGCGTAGGCCAAGCAGTTGGAAGAAATTATGTCTAACAGGTCGTTTACAAATATCAGAAATAGAAGCGGTCCCAAATTTGAACCTTGAGGCACCCCAGAAGTGGGTTGAAAAGGATATGACTCATAACCGTATATTGCTACAATTTGATTGCGGTTTTCAAGATATGATTCAAACCACCAAAGCAAACTACCGTGAACGCCCAAATGTTGTAGTTTTCTAAGCAAAACTATATGATCCACCCGATCAAATGCTTTAGAGAAGTCAGTGTATATTGAGTCTACCTGACGTTTTTCGTTAAACGCCTGGCCTATATAATCCGTGTAATGTATAAGATTAGTGGTTGTAGATCTCCCTGGGACAAAACCGTGTTGTTTGACATTGAGACTTGGACGAAAGTGATTGAGTAGATGTTCATAAACAACTGATTTTAATATCTTACTAACACATGATAGAATATTTATGGGCCTATAATTACGAACATCTTGTTTGTTACCGGACTTGTAAACCGGGATGACTCTACCAATTTTCCATAGATCAGGCATAACGCCTTCAGAAAGAGATTTTGAGAATATCATATGAATTGGTAGTGCCAGACCTGCAGCGCACATACGTATGACAAATGGTGAAAGACCATCAGGGCCTGCACCTTTATTAATATCAATTGTTTCTAGTTTTTTGCGGATTAACTCTACAGAAACCGGTATATGACTTAAGGTAAAATTATTAAATTATTAAGGTAAAATTACCAACACTAAACTTAGGCGCATATTCCACTGATGTTGGCGACTTAGTTCTAGGAGAGTAAACCGACGAAAAAAAATTAGCAAACAAATTAACTATGTCAGGGCCACCGCTAGCTATTACATTCTCGAAGTTCATGCTGTCTGGGAAATCATTAGTTACTTTTTTACTCTTAGTGTATCGCCAGAATGCCTTAACATTAGTTTTTATGCTACTTTCTATAGATGCTATGTAACTCTTGTATGCAGCATTAATTAAAAATTTAGCTCTAGCCCTTAATAACGTAAATGTATCAAAATCCCTTGGATTTCTGTATTTTTTATAACGGTAGTGGTATTTTTTTTTCCTTTAAAACTGTTATTAATGACTTAGGATACCAATGAGGATATTTTTTATTACTTTTGTGACTTTGCGGTGTGTTATTCTCAATTATATCCCAAACTATGTTATAAAATGTTTGTGTAAGGTCATTACACTAATAACAACCAGTAGTTACGACTTCAGTGAAAAGGAGCTCAGTTTAATAAAGTTACATTTTACCATTTCGCCGTTCGCCTCGTAGGTATATATTACCACAACTATTTGTTCCTTAGAGCGTGAGTAGACAGAGAGCGGTCTAGAGTTCTGCATTCCAAGTAACAACGCACACAGCAGGCAGTCTGACCGCGCTTTGACCGCCGCGGTCAGACTGCCTGCTGTGTGCGTTGTTGCTATAAGGTGCGGTTAAACTAAAACAGCATTCGCTGTTCTAACCTCCCACTCTACGAAATTCGATCGGTAAACAAAACGTGATTGGTTGATTTCCTAGAACGGGCGCTAGAACAGCGAAGTTCTTTTGGTTTAAACGCACCTATAGTCTCGGTACATTCTAAAGAACGCAGAACTCTGAACGCGGAATGCAGAACTCTAGACCGCTCTCTGTCTGCTCACGCTCTTAGTCGTGGTTGTGGATATAATTCAGTATCTAAAATATTATCTTAAATATCGTCGGGTCTAACTCAGGCCACATCACAACCCTTAATTGAGTTAAGTGTGGGACTAGGTCGATTTAAGTAAGAATATCCAAGAATATTTATTTATTTTCAATATGATAACATTAAATTATAAATATTAGATGTCATATACCAAAGAAAAACGACCAAGATCACCTAACGTCCGAGGTGGGGATCGATCCCACGTACTCAGCTTTCGCGGCTGATGCCTGTACCCCTCGGCCACTCGGTCTTATGCCCCGGCCACGACATTGGTCTAAGGCGACCAGCGGCGAGCGAATCCATGAGTTGGAGCGGGATGCCGATATGGGTACGAGAGGGAGCACCATACATTTTCCGCTAAGCCGGTCTTAGACCGATGTCGTGGCCGCGGCGTTAGCAACCACCGGTCAATTTTAGTATATGCAATCAGTATGAAGTAGCCCATGCTGCATAACTAGGTATGCCATTTGTTTTGTTTGTGCGTAAATATTTCAGTGCAGTATGAAATCAACATCTGAATCATGAATATTAGTATTTTTGTATGTTTTACTATTGCTATCTCTCTACTATGCGGTTAGAGTAAGTACTACATCTGAGACTCTTCTTCCGTTCCTGCATATCTTAAATAACTACAGCATAGCAAATAAACATACACGTGAAAAATTGTCATTTATAACACAAGTGAGCATTATCAGAACGACACATTTCGACACTTGAAGGATTTAGTGATGGTCGCCTTCTTATCGTTTCCTCTCTGCCAAAGACGTTGGACAATGATTCATACCTGTTTATAAAAACTACTTCTTAATCGATTCTTCGCAGTCTTGTAACAACTCCCGTAACAAGATCCGTTAAAATGCCTGTATTAGCGATGACTTTGAATGATTTCATTCGAATTATTAGATTTTTATTTTCATTCGAATAATTCCAATGAGTGAAAAATCATTCAACTGAAGTCGAAAGTCACTGCTTCATATGTTAGAGAGAGACGAAGGGCTTTGTTTGGCTATGCGTTTTAGGTCGGACGATGATTGCCGACGTTACCAGAGTCGATGTCGCATTTGAGCGAAGAACTGAATGAATACTTGTTAATAGTGATTATAGTAATTCTTATTTTCAACAGAGTAAAAGTGAAGTTGGTCTAGCTGCGTCAACGTTCTGTTTTGGGAAAGAATGCGACTGATCAGTGTTCGAATCCAAGAACAAAGAATATCTTTGTACCTAAATATTACAAATTATTATTTAAATAGTACATTACTATCGAGGCCGGGAAGTGACTGGTTGCCGTCCGAGTATATGTAGACAGGATAGTATTCGGACGGCAACCCGTCACTTCATGGCCGAGGTATGTAGGTATATGTATTTTGTATAATATGTATTTGTGCCTTCACTGCTGCCTAAATCACAAAATACTACATATAGTTGTTTAAAGGGTCTTGGGCAATTTCTCAAACGTGCCATCGCCAAAAAGCACGAGAACATCTCAAAGAAGGCAAAACATCCTTCTTTGAGATGTTCTCGTGCTTTTTCTGAAGCAAAATATATTCTCTTTTTGTTGTCGTTGTAATCAGCGAAAAGAAACCATCGAATGCTGGCGGTAATTAAACTTTTTCCAAATCCCTATAGACTAAATAATGTCTTTGAAAAATTTTTTCGTCTTCTAATAGCAATGTGTCGATAATTGTCGTAAGTTGGTAACTTTTCAATTAAATTAAGACCCTTATCCTTCATGGATGCCACTGTTTCTTTATACAGTGTGTGGTCTTTAACACGGGAGAAAAATGAAATGAGTGACTCCTTAGACTATCAGCAATAATCCTGTAAAGGTCCCGGTGTTTCAAAGTGGTTAAGTTCGGAGATATTGTCATTCAAAGCTATGGACCTTTAGTACTGGATCTTGGCATCACGATGTCGTAGCTTGTCAGTCGCAAGACATCTTGATAGTATACCAGGTAGGAAGTCATAACAATAATTTTGTTTGCATTTTTACACTAATTTGATACGGTTTAAAAAAAAAATTGTACATTTTTCAATGATTCAAAAATGATAAGTTATTGATAACTTTTAATTCAAGTAAATGAACCCATAATAATGAAAAATACATGAACAAAAAATTACAATTTTTTTTTTTTTAAATTACAATATGTGGAAATGATTGTTGATCAGCTTATTAATGCACCGTTTAAATTTTCACCCCGGTTGTAGGCCACACACTGTATATTGCAGAGGGGTGGATCAACTTTTTTTGTATAAACGCGTCCCGTTCACTTGAAAAATAGTTAATACTACTTTTTATTACGTTAAAAATGTTATAAGACATTAATTATTTAATCAGATCTCTTATTTTGTGTTTGCCTTATTAAAAAAAAAACAAACTTTATCCATTTTTAAAGAAAATTTCTCGTGACTCAGGTGATGACATTTTTGTTTCATACTAAATCTTACTGTCCTCCAGGCATACTGACTTGCTCTTGTTGAAAATTCTGAAAACAAACTCCATTACGACTTTGTATATTTTGAGGTTTTTATATACATATTAGTACCTTTGATTTGAATTCTTATTAACCAGCACGATATACATATGTAATATAAATACACGAAATATTTTTTCAAAACCTTGTCCCCAAGACGTTGAAAATAGACGTGTCGTCTGAGTCATGGCATACATTGTTTTACTAAGTGTGAGCGATACAGGCTATGAACGGCTCAGCCAATAGGAGCTGGATCTAAGTATCGCGTGATGGCGTCTGCGTTTGGTTTAGGTTCGAAATGGCTCGGCCATTTCGTCCGTGACTCGCTGAGTAACGTTCGAATTCCGGTGAGTATATATATTTTTAATCGATTTTTTATCTTAGTGCAATGTCTTTTAAGTCTAAAACGCTCAGTGTATGTTTTTATCGTAATATTAATTGTTTTGCTACCGAAACAACAACAACAAAAAGATGTTAAGATGTCTCTATAGTCACAGTCGCCTTAGTCACGAAAATCGTGACTCAGAAGACTTTCAACGTGACTCAAGATACTTTTTTGGGTTATTAGTCTTAATTTTTTATATACTGCGAAATGTTTTATAATTTGGTAATTAGTGTTTCAATTGCTAAACAACAGGATACTTTTTTTGTGTCAGCGTCCTTAAATTTCGTAGTTTTTATGCACGTATGGCGTTCGCGGATGTTGTAGTATACGTATCTATTTATCACTGTTATCACTTGGACTTCGTAATAAACGTAATCAGCACCAATATCGGCTCCTTGCATCGCAATCACCTCAACACAGCCTTCCCGCCGTCGGCCATTCATCATTGATGATAAAAGTCATAGAGTATACATCCCGCGTCTTTAAGCCGTGCGTGCAGGAGACGACAGATGTATGCTTCTCTTTCTCGCATACACTACATCCCTTCCTTATTGTTTAATTTGTTTTATTTAAGTAAGAAATAAAATTAATAATTAATTAACCAGTCTTTTATTTTCAATAAGTAATTATGAGAGTTACCAGGTAAGTTTACGTTTATTATTTATTAACTAGGTATGCTCATGATTCTCCCGAATCATGGCACAAAATCATCATCATCAAACAATTAAGCATCATTACTTCCTTAGCTTCCTTAATTCTTTTTCGCATGCTTTATCTTCCTCTTTCCAGATCTGGTCTCTATCTCTTGTTAGCAATTTCTTCTATATTCCCACTCTCTCTCTCTTTTTTTTTATTTTTTTTTTCCATGACCTGCCATTCACCTTCTATTTTCTTCAGATGCATTGTATTACGTCTTAAACGCTGGCCAGACTGACTTTCAACCTCTATATCACCACCCTTAGTCGATATAACCGTATGAGGCGTTGGGTCGAAATTTGGCGCAAGTTTATTTGACTTATGCATATTCCTTATGTAGACTTCATCACCAGTGCGCAAGGTTCCTTCTCTGGCTTTGCGTTTCTGGTCAGCGTATTCCTTTCCCTTTTCTTTTTGTATTTTATCCCTGTCCCTTATATCTTCGTCTCTATGTCCATGGTGTAATGATTCGATCATTGGTATTTTATCTCTAAATTTCCGCTGGAAGAATAGCTCTGCTGGTGTTTTCCCCGTCGTGGTATGCGGTGTACTATTATACATAGTTAAGTAGTCTAGCAGTGATTGTTTCCAGTCTTTCTTTTCAATTTGACTTATCTTTAAGCGCTTAACGATATCCCGGTTCTGCCGCTCCACTTCTCCATTTTGCTGCGGCCAATAGGGAATGGTATTAAATAAATGTATGTCGTTGTTGCGGCAGAAGTCTTTGAATTCCTGACTAACGAATTGTTTGCCGTTATCAGCAGTAATTGTCATTGGGCATCCTAGCCGACTGAACATCTCTTTCAATATTGCTATTACTGCTTTGCTAGATATTTCACGACAGGACTTGATCTCTTTATATCTAGAGTAATAGTCGATAACTACCAACAAATAGTCTCCAGATGGTAAGGGACCTAAAAAGTCAATGGCGGTATCCACCCATGCCTGTGTTGGTAGTTCTCTTCTCTTCATGGGGTTTGGGGGGTCTGGTGCTGATACTAGAGTGCACCCTTTACAAGCCTTGATTAGTTTTTCCACGTCGTTATCATACCTAGGCCACCATACTTTGGTCCTGAGTCTGGATTTCATAGCGACCACTCCCGGATGGCCTTCGTGTGCAGCCTCTAAGACTTTCTGTCGGAGTAGTTTGGGTATCACTATTTTCGTTCCTCTTAGAAGTACATCGCCGCAAAACACAACTCGTTTTCAAACGTTTTATAATTTTTAATGTCATCATCCCATTTATTGTCATATATACCTTTTTTTACTTTTTGTATATCTAGGTCTTGTTTAGAATGGGTTTCAATCTCTTCGAGTGACACAGCAACCGGTCTTATTTGCTCTATTACATTTTGTACATGGTCTTTTCCTTTATTATTATTAGTCTATCCAGGTCTTTACAGAGTCTTGAAAGGGAGTCGGCGATGTTGTTTTTCCCAGGGCGATATATGATCTGGTAGTCATATGACTGTAGTCTTAAAACCCATCTTTCGATGCGTGCACACGGTTTGGATTTCGGTCCAAATATAACTTCCAAGGGCTTGTGATCTGTTATAAGTTGGAATTTTTTCCCATACAGGAACATGTGGAAATGCTCCACCGCCCAAACCAGTGACAAGGCCTCTTTCTCGGTTTGGCAATATCGTCGTTCGCAATCGGCCAGAGTTTTATTTCCGTATGCAATAATGCGCGGTCCCTGTGCGTTGATTTGAATTAATACTGCGCCCAGGCCCACGGGGCTGGCATCAGCGAACAATAATGTCTTATCTTTGACGTTATAATATCCTAAATTTGGAATTTCGCTCAATGCAGTTTTAAGAGTTTTGAATGCCGCCTCCTGGCTTTCTCTCCATAGTTCACTTATATCTGGGTTTCTGCCAGTCTTATGTCTCAGTAATTCTTTTAGGGGTTCCGTTGTAGTAGCCAAATTCGGGATCCATTTACCGACATAGTTCACGAGTCCCATAAAACTTTGCAACTCTGCGATCGTGCGGGGAGCTCTGAAGGTCTTGATAGCCGAAAGGTATTTGTTTAGGGGTCTTATGCCTTCCTCATTTAATTGGTGTCCTAAAAATTGTATTTCTCCAACCCTGTACACACATTTCTCTTCTTTCAGGACGACCTGGTGGTCTTTTAGGACATTTAAAACCTTTTCGAGTCTTATGTCGTGTTCCTGTTGGTCCTTTGCGAAAACTAAAATGTCGTCAATAAAATTGACGACCCCCTCGCATCCAATTAATATGCGTTCGAGCGTTTTTTGATATATTTCAGGAGCGCAAGTTATCCCGAACATCAATCTCTTATAACGATATAATCCTTTTCCAGATATAAAGGTTGTGATGTCCCGCGAGTCCGGGTGAAGCTCAAGTTGATGAAACGCGTCCTTTATGTCTAATTTACTGAATACTTTTGCTTCCCTGATCTTTGGCAACAGCTGATCCATAGTTGGTAATGGGTGGTTTTCTCGTTTGATAGTTTTATTTGCCCGCCTCATATCCACGCAGAGTCTGATATCTCCATTTTCTTTGATTATAGGAACGATTGGTGATATCCATTCTGATGGTCCTTGTACTTTTTCAATTATGTCTTTATTAAGTAGTTCCGTGATTTTTTCATCAACCTTCGCCTCTAATGTAATCGGGATCCTTCGATATGGCTGTGCTATCGGTTTGATGTTATGGTCGATGGGTATTTGTATAGAAATATCCTTTAGTTTAGGGAAGGTCTTGTTTTCAATGGAATTTACCTCTGGTCCTATTCTTAAAACGCCTAGTGCTATTGCGGTCATCTTTCCTAGCAAATTCCTTGAACCTTTTTCCACAACATAAAAAACTGCATTTTCTGATCGTCCAGCAAGTTGGATATTCGAACGGAATGATCCTAGCAGCCGCAAGGGTATGTCGGAACCATAGGCAAAAAAAGTTTTATTCGGTTATTTTTCTTCATCTGTTACTTCCGCTTTCATTTCCTTCATTTTTTCCCAAGTCTTGTCCGTAATAAGGTTGTGTTTACATCCTGAGTCTATCATCATGTTTATTGTTGCGCCGCCGACTATGCAAGCTGCCATATCATCGCCGTTTATATTAAATAGATAGTTCACTTTATCCGAATCAGAGTCTTGTTCTTCCTCTATTTGTCGAACTTCATGTGTGTTGAAGGATTTCTTCGGTTTTTTCGCGAACTTCTTCTGTTTATCTCCATTCTCTGTTTTTTGGTCTTCATATTTTCTTTTGAGTGTTTGGCTTTTGCATTGGAGTCTAAAATGACCAATTTTTCCACATTTTAGACATTTTTTTCCTCTCGCAGGGCAGATCTCATTATTAGACAAATGTCCCCAGCTTCCACATCTAAAACACTCTTTTCCTCTTGTATGGTCCCTCGATTTTTCATCTATTTTATTCACTCCTAAAGTGGTGCTCTTTTCCTTGACTTTATACTCATCTAGCTGTCGGTGTATGGCTTCTAAAGCATTTGCTTCTAAGATAATATTGTCAAGGGTCATGTTGTCTCCTACCTTGAGTATTTTCTTTCTAAGTTCTTTTGATGCACATTTTTCAGTTATTTGATCAATAATGTGATCTTCTGCATTGTCAAATTGACATTTCGTAGCTTGCTGCCGAAGCCGTACTAAAAATTTCTCGAATTTTTCATTTTCCTCTTGTTTCATTTGCCTGAAACTATGTCTTTCGAATCTTTTATTTTGCTTTGGTACGAAATAATTATCTAGTTTAAGTATAGCTGTCTGGAAAACATCCTGGTCTCCATTGTCATCTGATGTCACATCTGCTCCTGGTATATTAAAAAATATTTCTTGGAGCTCGGGTCCTCCCCAGTGCAGTAAGCTTGCACGCTTTTTTACAGCAGTTTTAACACCTGCAGCTTCCAGATATATATATAAACTTCGCTTCCATCGCTCCCAACGTATACTAACAGAGTTTGTGTCACCTTCGCAGTCAAACTTCTCAAGCGACAGCGTCGTCATAGTCACTTCCTGTTGACAAGAAAATATTGATTGTAGTAAGCCGCCAAACAGACGTCAACTGTTTAACCCTCACTCAATCGTCATCCATCATCACTTCCTCATTTTCCTTTTTTTTTTAGATATTACAGCCATCAACTGTATACCCACTTCCAACTCGTAACAGCCATCACGCTCTACGACGTTTCTCAATATTAAAGAGAAAGTAAAATACCTATCATAACATTACAGCAAAATAAATAAATGGATAAATATATCGTCATGTAATGTAACATATCCAATACCATTTTTTTATTTTTTATTATTGTATTAAAAAAATCTATCTATTAGCTTTTAATAAACTTCTATTGATTGGACTATTCCACATTGACTGGACTATTCGAATTTATAGATTAAATATATTTACTTCCCATACCTCATCTGTCTTCAAGCCTTGACACCTTTGCTACGGCAATTACCTTAACTCGTAATTAACCATAGGTACTTTGTAAGGGGTCGAAAAACCCCCCACCACACTGAACGTGTTAAGCGGCACTAGCGTTACTAGCACTTTACAAGTTTACATTGTCTTGCAAACCGAATCAACATAATTACAATTAGTTCGAAAATTGTTATACTTACGAATAATTACGTACGTTGTGAAACATAACATGATGTTTTGCGATTATTAACTAATATCTCAAAATTGCTTCTATCATGATATGTGAGCTAATTTAAATAAAATAGTAAAACAGCAGTGGTGTCCTCATCCTGTCTATAGTACCTACATTACAATTTGAGTACGTTCCTTTATCGAAAGGGTACAAGTTATTCTAATAATTCATTGTAAAGTAAACGTATAAGGGGGCCCAACTAACACCTCTCGGGCTCCAAGTCAACCTCTCCTGCTCGCGGTATACCCTGCTAAACAACGAACGAGGCTCTGGCGACCCACCAACCCGCACTGGACCAGCGTGGTGGGCTCAAGGTCCAACCCCCCTCTAATGAAATGCACAATTCCCCGTTACGGCCCCGAGTGCCCGGCACAAGGGGTGCTAAGAATCCCCGGGCGGTGATACCCGATCAAATGAAAATGACCCAGGCAAGTAAAATTGACACCGATTTGCTCCACGTTCTAACTTACAACGTCCGCACGTTGATGAGAGAAGAGCGTCTCGTAGAGCTGGAGCACGCTCTCAAAGACATCAAATGGGACGTTGTAGGTTTATCGGAAGTAAGAAGAGAAGGAGAACAAACCGTTGAGAGAGACGATAATGTATTCTACCACTTCGGAATAGCAGGCGGGCTGTACGGGGTAGGTTTTCTCGTAAAAAAGAAGTGGAAGGATAACATTATCGAATTTCGAGGATACTCTGAGAGAATTGCTGTACTCAAGTTCAAAATTACTCCAAATCACAATCTCACTATCATTCAGGCTTACGCACCAACATCAACACATAGCGACAACGAAGTTGAAGATTATTACGACCTCTTAAACACTGCTTGCGAAGAGAACCGAGGAACATGGAACATGGTACTCGGAGACTTTAATGCAAAAATAGGGATCCGAGGTGGGTTGGATAATGGCGACATACTCGGACCGAATGGCCTAGGTCTCCGTAATGAGCGAGGAGGACGCCTTATTCAATTCGCCTTCGGGCAGACTATGAGGATTTGTAATACTTTCTTCAAGAAAAAACCCTCTCGTCGCTGGACGTGGGTTTCGCCAACTGGTTCAGTCAAAAATGAAATAGATTACATCCTGTCCTCTAACAGCCACATAGTAAAAGACGTTTCAGTAATAAATAAAATAAGATTTAGCTCTGACCACAGACCTTTGCGAGCAAAACTAAAACTAGATATCAAAATCCACCGACAACAAATATTTTCAAAACAAATTAAACGCTTAAACAGGGAGACACTCATAGCAAATCACGACCAATTCAATCTAGAACTACAAAATCAATTCACCTTGCTCGACACAGATACAGACGTACAGACCCAATTCGATATCATAACTAATAGCATCAAAATCGCCAGTAAAAAAGTTAAACAGCACAAAAAGAACACTAGCAAATTAAGTAAAGCCACAGTAGAAATAATAAATAACAGACAACAGAATATATATAATAGAGAACAATACGCAATATTAGATAAGCACGTCAAAAGAAGCATCAGGCGAGACATCCGAAACTATAACACGAAGTTAGTCGAAATTGCCCTGAAAACACATTCTTCTCTCAGAGTAGCGAAACATGGCGCCACTAAATGAAAATCTTGGATTACAAATTTACGAGACGAAAATGGAAAATTACATAACAGCAGAGACAAAGTCACGGAAATATGCACAAAATTTTATTCATCACTATACTCTGATCTGTCGCTTCCGTTACCTATTAGTGATTGCTACACTTGTCCCGATCCACAAACCATCCCTCCCATAACAGGGTATGAAGTCAACGCGGCTCTAAAAAGCCTTAAATACCAAAAGAGCCCGGGAGATGATGGTGTAACTACCGAAGCACTCAAAATAGGCAAACCAATATTACTTCCCCATATCACAAATTTATTTAACTCCATCCTTTATACAGGCAAATTTCCACAAGACTTCTGTCATTCAAATATTACATTAATCCACAAAAAGGGCGACAAATCAGACATAAGTAACTACAGGCCGATTAGTTTAATCTCACACTTGTACAAACTTTTCATTAAAACTATCGAGAACAGAATAACCTCACTGCTGGACAAACAACAACCTCCAGAACAAGCTGGATTTCGACCGGGATTCTCAACCACAGACCATCTTCACACCATCAACCAAGTCATAGAAAAATCCAACGAGTTCAACATACCAATTTACCTGGCATTCGTGGATTATAGCAAGGCGTTTGACAGCGTCAAACACTCAGCTGTACTCTCCGCTATGCGCAACCAAAATATCGACAAAACCTATGTTGAACTCGTCGGCATCATATACCAGAATAGTACAGCATGCATAAAACTACACGCTCCGGGACCCAAATTCCGTATCGAGAAAGGGGTCAAACAGGGAGACCCGCTGTCCCCAAAGCTCTTTACCAGTACCTTAGAGGAAATATTCCGGAAGCTGGCGGCACCTTGGGAGTCCGTAGGAATAGATGTTGGCGGCAAAACGTTGACAAATCTCCGATTTGCCGACGATATCGTCCTATTCTCTCACACTGCATCCCAACTACAGAGAATGCTTCAAGACCTTAGCACGGCAAGCTTTGAGGTAGGTTTAACTATGAACAGGGCCAAGACTCAGCTCATGACCAATAGCGTGAAACATAGGGTAACGGTAGACGGGCAGGATATACAATATGTCGACGAGTACATCTACTTGGGCCAGATAGTAGCCTTCGATAACAGGCAGTTCAGAGAAATCGATCGTCGTATCAACAACTCCTGGAAGAGCTTCTGGTCCATGAAGGCGCTAATGAAGGGCAACCTTCCGCTTTCACTAAAGCGCAAACTCGTAGACATGTGTATCTTGCCTGTCCTAACCTATGGCGCCCAAACTTGGTCCCTTACTGAAGCACAAAAAACCAGCCTCAAAGTTTGCCAACGGGCGATGGAGCGCAGCATACTGGGTGTTCGCAGGACTGATCGCATCAGTAACACCGAACTGCGCTCCAAAACCCGTATTGAGGATGTAGGTAGGAAAGCCGCTAAACTGAAGTGGGACTGGGCAGGGCATGTCTGCCGAATGCATCCCGAGCGTTGGGCGAAAATAGCTACCGAATGGTCCCTACAACATGGTCGAAGCAGAGGCAGACCAAAAAGGAGATGGCGGGATGACCTGGACAAATTTAACGGGGAGTGGAGGGATTGTGCACTCGACAGGGTCGAATTTCGAGAAAAAGGGGAGGCCTTTACCCAGCAGTGGGACACTGAAACAGGCTATTAAAAAAAAAAAAAAAAAAAAAAAAAAGTAAACGTGCATTTCATTTAATTGATATATTCGATATGTGTAACTAAGTAGGTACATAATTATAACTAGGTTAAAATCTTGCCACAATATTACTGGTAATAACCGGTTTACGCCGGCATCGCCGCGGCCGTGCCGAAACGCCGGGGCCCGAGCGCGCTCGCAGCGGTGGCGCGACGTACCCGTATTTATGTACCCACTACTGCGCGAGTTCGTAGTTGTTTTGTAGGTTATTAGCTAATTCAATATCAATTCAAACTCATTGAAAAATATCTCCGATTAGAATCTGATGTAACATAAACATTACATTCGAATTATTGTTTTAACGACGTCCATTTTGACTCCATTGAAAATCAATGACGCCGTAGCTTTGTTATTAAATAATTTGAACTGATCGCTATTCTGTCTCGATACACTCACTATACACTAATTTGTGCGTTGTGTCCTGATAGAATTGATACCTAAGCTATCTTTTAGTACATTGTTAGCCTTCATATACTTTTATCAAAGTTTAGCTTACATTTGAAAACTAAGTTAGAAGTTAGGTTAGGCATTCATTCCTTTCCGTTTTAGAAGCGAAATTGTTTTTTACTTACAGTTTACCTCGTCGCCAAAATGTAGTATACGTATCTATTTATCACTGTTATCACTTGGACTTCGTAATAATCGTAATCAGCACCAATATCGGCTCCTTGCATCGCAATCACCTCAACACAGCCTTCCCGCCGTCGGCCATTCATCATTGATGATATAAAATATTTTAAAAATAAAAATAAAACCGCCTTCAAAGATTCGCCCAAACTAAAAAGTTAAAAATAATTTTGGTTCCTACTTCTTAAGATTTCCTACCCAAACCTTTAAACCTTTTACCCTATTCATTGAAATAAAACATTATGGCTAGGTACCCTACAGATTTCTTAGAAGTCGGTGCCAAGCCGAATACGTTCATAGGTATATATTAGATAGAGCTTTGTAACTTACTGTCACTCCGATTACGCTTTTATCAACAGAATGGTCTGCCTCAGTCATTTTCATGAAAGCATAACCGGAGTGACAGTAAGTTACAAAGCTCTATCAAATACATAATAAGTACTCGCGAAGTGAACATATTTGGCTTGGCACCGACTTCTAAGAAATCTGTAGGGTACCTAGCCATAATGTTTTATTTCAATGAATAGGGTAAAAGGTTTAAAGGTTTGGGTAGGAAATCTTAAGAAGTAGGAACCAAAATTATTTTTAACTTTTTAGTTTGGGCGAATCTTTGAAGGCGGTTTTATTTTTATTTTTAAAATATTTTATTTTTTGCTTTTTAGTAGTGTAAATATAAAATCGTTATTCAGTATGTTCTAAATACTTATAATTAGAATGTACTGCACTGTAGTAGGCCATAAAACCTGAACTGGCGAACTTATATGAATACAAAAACAATTTCAAAGGTAACAGACTTAGCATGCCAATATTATTTAAAGAATCACTAACCGCTAACCGACATGTCATAACTACTAAGCAAACACTTGAATAGATCTCGAAAATGTATGACATTTGTTATATACAAAGAATGATCCTCCAACCCCTAATCGTTAAGGAGTTATTCCTTTCATCATCAGCTCACCAACATGAGACTATGACCACCTAAAGGCAAATACTCGAATAGCCTCCAAAATATATGAAATGTGTTATATTTAAAGAATTATCCCCCAACTCCTAATCTCCAAGGAGTTGTACCTTACATCATCAGCTCACCAACATGAAAGGATGACCACCTAAAGGCAAATACTCAAATAGCTTCCAAAATACACGAAATATGTTATACTTAAAGAATTATCCCCCAACTCCTAATTGCTAAGGAGTTGTACCTTCCATCATCAGATCACCAACTTAAGATGTTCATAACTAGATGCAAATACTTGATTAGTCTTCGAAAATAAATGAAAAATGTCATGTGTGCCTACAACATTTGAAGAGTTCCCTCGATTTCTCCAGGATCCCATCATCAGATCTGGATTCGGTGACAATGGGACCAACTAGAAGGTATACCCTTTCAAACAAAAAAAGAGTATTTCAAATCGGTCCACGCGTCTTCGAGTAATCGGGGAACATACATAAAAAAAAAAAAAGATTTCGACGAATTGTAAACCTCCTCCTTTTTGAAGTCGGTTAAAAAGTCATAGAGTATACATCCCGCGTCTTTAAGCCGTGCGTGCAGGAGACGACAGATGTATGCTTCTCTTTCTCGCATACACTACAGATGTTATATGTGGTGACTTTGACACTATAATTTTAGAATAAATAATCAAATTAAAATATAATTACATTGCAACTATACCATTACTTTTGAATATATAATTATTAAAAAAAGATTAAGAAAAGAACATTAGGCTAACTAAAAATAACATCTCCACGGCAACCGAACAACACATTTGAAATATTCAGTCTTCAAACTTTACGTGAAATATTTATAAATTCTACCAAATCCATCGTAATTTTATACAAGCAGTAATAGACAAGGTTCTGGTGGACAAGCTGACTCTGCGGAGACCGCGGCGCGGCCCTACGGCGCCTCCAGAGAGGGCGCTCAGCTGCACTCTGTCAAGTGACATGTGTCACAACACAAAAAATCATCAAGAAAATGTTTTTTTCTCAAACTTGCTACGGAATGTTGATGTTACTTACTTTAAATTAAACCAGGAAATACTATGTACCCGGTGTCAATTGCTAAGATGATATGTAAAGAGATTTCATGTATTTATTTCACACCTAGGACTGCAAACAAACCGTGTTTTGTTTTGAAACGTCAAATTGTGACACTAGGTCTTGACATTCAGCCACAGAAAAAAAAAATAACCTAAGAACTAATGTCTATACCACCAGGTAAAAGAATACCTCAAACAGATTTAAAAAAAAGGCGCGAATGTTTTTTTTTTAATGTACGATACTGTACTATTGGTTTATTTACAAATGAAATAGTATGGTTTGGCGAAATCAGTTCGTTTTATTTCACGGCAAGTTTGAGAAAAGCACTATACAAATCTCGGCGAGAAACAGGGTTACAGGCCGCGTATTCCTATCTGGCCTCAGTTCCTTCGGCCAGATATATCTACTTGGCCTGTAACCCTTCGTTTCCCGTCCTCTATAGTAATGTACTAATACCAATTCTAACAAATATTATAAGGCTTGAGTTTTTGGTTTAGCCCCTAATCTTAATTTTCTACGCGTGTACGTTATTCTCCAAGTTGCTCCCGGTCCCGTGCAAGTGTCCAGTGTGTGTTTTGGTGAAGTGGATTTAATACTAATTAGTTTTATATACCGTAAAATGGGGCTACTTTCAAATCGTGGGGCAACTTTGATGATTACAGCAAAACTTTGCATTTTTTTCTATAACTCATAATCTACTGAACGCATCAGTTTGATATTTTTACACTAGCAACACTGACAGTTCTGCCATCTTTCGACGCGGCGTACACTCAGCAGCTCTCACGGGTGCTTTGGAAAAAAATATTAACGCAGTGACTGAATATTTTATAAAATTTGTGGTATAGAAAACTTCTGTTCTGCAAGTGTGAGTATTGCAATTATCTTTTATTGACATAGCCTATAGAATTGTGTGTTTCTTTGGGGATCGAAACGTGATTGAATCCTCCAGTGCCGACCGCCATTTTATTTTCTATGACGGGAATTTTGAAATGGGGCTTCATTGACAGAAGGTGCGGGGCTACATTGATAGTTATCAAATTTACTCCATATCGTCTGTGATATACTGACCTGTTTTTAGTACCGTTATCAAACTAACCCCAAATGTTTTTCTTTTTAGATTTAAGATGGTGCGAACATATAAACCACGTCCGGGTAACCGGGCCTATCGGAACTATACGCAACAAGATTTAGAGGAAGCAGTGCAGGCTATATCGGATGGGGTCCTGAGCATCAATGCTGCTTCAATAAATAGTAGCTTCAATATAGTTTGATTTCAAATAGAGAACGATAAGATTACGAGTAGGTAGGTGCTTAAATGCCTGATGCGAATTATGTAGTGTTGATCTCAATTACCCTTAACTAGCTCTATTAAAAATTGGTTAGATAGGTATTATACGAAGGAAAGTTACGTATGTTAAGTTTCTAATGTTATAGGTATTGTTCTGTTTGAGTCACTGATTATAAAAATTACTAGTATTGTTACTATATTTTATGAATATAGTTTATTTTAAGATATGTACCTTAAAAAAGTAAGACGGATCCCAATAATAACGTCAATTGACAGCAAATTGTTATTCTATGATAAGAAAAAGACTTATAACATACAAATAAATGCTACTAATTACATTTTTGTTTCATTTTTTTCAATAAAATGGCAAAGGTACGCCTAATCAAATTTACCCCTGTCATCAATGTTACCCCTTTGAACTTTTAAACCCAATAACTTGAAAAGTAGTAGGTGGATATTTTTTTTTGTTTTTGCATTTTTATGCTGTTAGGGGATACTATCAAATATCGTTATAAAACTGTGGTCTATCAAAGTAACCCCTTTTCAAGTATAGAGTTGATAGCGCCCTTTTTTTTTCTTTTCTCTATGATTATAAGCCAAAATTTTTTTTTCATCAATCCTAAAAAAAACTTCGTGTCAAGCTGCTATTACGTGATTTTTTGCGTATTTATAGCATTAAAACTGACGAAGTTCTAAGCATTTCAATTTTAAAATTAATCAATCTGGCCCCATTTTACGGTACTAGTATTATCTTAGTTTAGCAATACTTTTATTTATATTACGCTTTGTATGTAAGTCTTTATTTATAATTCACCTTTTTTAACTTTGTTAGGTTTCTTAGGCTCTTTATTTAAGTTTTACCATAATGAACAATATTTTTAAATAATAATTCGTATTTTTAGGTAATTATTTTTATTTTTCTGCATGGAGTGTTGCGTGTGCAACAGAAATTTCTCGACGACAAAGGTTACACATACATCAGTCCCGTACCCACCAGGTCCGCATTATCGCTACAGCTTCCGCTTCAGGTTCTTCAGGTTCACAAAATATAAATTCTTACCCTACTCTTCCAATTCAAACTCTCCTCGCGCAGCTAAAACGGTCAGTACCTTTAGTCAAACGTATTCCACGCGGAGCCAGGTCCCCAGTAGCCGAAGCCTTAACTGCCGTAATCAACAATTGCTTACAAAACAATGACATAGATTCTTGGCGCGACCTGTTAACTTTCGCCTTTAAAATATTTCATGCAAAGGAAGGCGATAATGATAATATCTCTCTTACGCAGAAAATAAAAAAACAGTATTAATTCGACAGTCTTGCCCTCTGCTGTTCATTCCTCTCCCAAAAAAAGAAAAAAATAATAACTTATATGAGAAAGTGGAAACTAAATTATATGACGGCGACCTTAAAGGAGCTGCACGGCTCCTATTTTCCAACGACACTCTCGCTCCAGATACCCCAGCAACGACAACTGCACTACGGGCTAAGCACCCTCATGGGCCGTCCAATCCCATATTTGTCGATCCTCCTTCAGACTCTTCCACCTGCATCAAAGCCACAGAAGACGTGGTATCTTTAGCCCTGGCTTCCTTTCCAAAAGGGTCGGCTTCTGGTCTTGATGGCATCTCACCCCAGCACCTTATAGATCTCACTAGCCACAGCACAGGGGTTACCGGTGAAAACCTAGCAAAAAGTATTACTAAACTAATTAATCTTATGCTTCAGGGGGAAGTTTGCCAAGAAGTGACTCCAATTTCATACGGAGCCAATCTTATAGCCCTCACAAAGAAAGATTCCGGAGTGCGTCCAATCGCCGTTGGCTCCACCTTTCGGCAATTGGCCGCCAAAGTGTGTGTACGGCATACACGTGAAAAACTACAGAAGCTGTTTGAACCCGTGCAGGTTGGTTTTGGCACCCGCGGAGGCTGTGAAGCTGCTGTTCATGCCGTTCGCACATTTGTCCAAACTAATTCGTGTGAAGTTCTTTTAAAAATAGACGTAGGTACAAAACGCCTTCAACTCTGTCAACAGGGACACCATACTTAACGAAATTAAAACTCATGTGCCTGAAATCTACAATTTTCTGCTACAATGTTACCATAGCCCTTCTAAATTAATTTACAAAGACAACGAAATTTTGTCTGAAGTGGGTTGCCAACAAGGTGATCCCCTCGGTCCTGCCATCTTCAGTTTGGCCATAAATTCAATTATTTCTAATCTTACATCCAAATTAAACATCTGGTACCTGGATGATGGAACTCTTGGCGGAGAAAGCCAGACGGTTTTTTCAGATCTAACCATGACAATGCAAAAATTTTCTGACGTAGGCCTAAGTCTCAATTTGGAAAAATGCGAGCTATACGTTTCCGAACATATGGATCCATCCTTGACACAACATACGTATGAAAGTTTCTCGAGAGTAGCTAGAGACATTAAAGTCTTGTCTAAAGACCATTTGCATCTGCTGGGCTCACCAATTTTTAGTGAAGCCATTCCCTCCGTGATAGAGAAATCTATTTCCAAATTCCGTACACATTCAGAACGACTGCTAAAAATAAGTAGCCACTCCGCTTTATTAATTTTAAAATTCTGTTTATTTGTTCCAAAATTTACTTACTTGATCCGTTATTGCCCCATTTGGAAATTTCAAAATTTAGTTAACGACATTGATTTACTCCTAAAATCTCAATTAGAACGAATTCTAAATATTCATTTTAATTAGCAAGCTTGGACACAAGCAACTCTTCCAATTCGTCATGGCGGACTAGGAACTCGAAAAATATCGAGTATTGCATTACCGGCATTCTTGTCTTCAGTCCACAGCACGTCTGATCTCACAGGTAAAATCTTAAAAGCTTTACCAGCTTCAAACTGTGAGATCGCGTGCATGGAGGATGCCAAGAATGCCTGGCTTGCTAAGGCGTTCCAAATTCCATCTAAACCAGAAATACAAAGGGCCTGGGACAACATAGCCTGTAGACCCTGTAGTGCAGTTTTAAAATCACTTATCAATAATTCATCAGGCAAGGACCGTGCCAGAATCCTTGCTACTTCTAAACTAGAATCAGGACACTGGCTCCACGCATACCCCTCGCCGAATATAGGCACATTTATAGACCCGCAAACCCTTAGAATTGCCATCGGCCTTCGGGTTGGGTCTGATGTCTGTGTAGAGCACACCTGCACTTCTTGTGGGGCTCGCGTTGATCGCCTCGGTCACCACGGACTCTCTTGCTCCTCGGGTGTCGGTCGCCTGTCCCGTCACGCTGCGCTTAACGATATCCTGAGACGGGCACTCGTAAGCGCCAACGTCCCCGCAGTCCTGGAGCCCCAGATCGTACGGGACGATGGCAAGCGCCCCGACGGGATGTCGTTGATCCCTTGGCGGATGGGCCGTGCGCTTGTGTGGGATGCCACATGCACTGATACGCTAGCGGCGTCCTACCTCTCCGCCACCACTAAACAGGCGGGGGCAGCGGCAGACGCCCGAGAGCGCTTTAAGTGCAACAAATATATGTGTCTCGGCGCCCAGTACGAGTTCGTAGCCTTCGGCGTCGAGACACTCGGTCCGTGGGGCAGGGGCGCACGTGGGCTCCACAAAGTCCTAAGTAAGCGGCTAAGGGAGGCCTCTGGGGACCCTCGCGCTGACGGCTTTCTCGCGCAAAGGTTGTCAATTGCAATCCAGCGCGGGAATGCCGCTTGCGTGATGGGTACCTTGCCTAAGGGGCCCCGCTTGGAGTCCCATTTTGATAGGTAGTTTTAGTTTATTTGTAATTTTTATTTTTAAGTTTATTGTTATTGTTCTTATTTAAGTTTATTTATTTTTAAAGTTATATAATATATGTACTTTACATTAGGGTTAAGAAGAAGTCATTACCTAATTTAAAAGTCGGTTCGTTTGTTTCAGTAGCAATGCCACTATCAGCGGCAGAAAGGCAAAAACGCTATAAAGAAGACAAAAACTTGACCCTGAAAAGTATGAAAATTACAAAAAAAGCAACGAGGACATTATCATGCAAAAAAGAGACTTGTCCATGACTTAACGCCACAAGAAAAATACAATGCACGGGTAATTTGGAAACTAAGGCAGCAAAATTTAAGAAGGAATAGGAAAAAATTAAACCTTGTTCTTACTAACACCCCTCCAAGCTCCACGACGATGATGGAGCCTAATGTCCCTCAGCCAGAACACGTAGAGCATATAGATATGGTACCGGAAGATGTTTCTGGCATCGAAAGTTCTCAAAGCACAACCAAAAAGAATAGAGGACGCAAACAGGTAAGACGAGACCGATCAAAATTATTCCGAGAAAATGTACAATTACGGCGAAAAATAGAGGATCTGAAGAAAAAATCACACAAATATAAAAAGCGTTTACAGAGGATTCAGAAAAAGTCTAAACCCAAACCAAATAAAACCGCTAAGTATGAAGAACTCTCTAACGCAATAAAAGAAAGGTATACAAACATAAACACTCACAAAGGAAAGAATTTACTGAAGGACATATTCAAGAATGTTGATAACTCAAGAAAAGAGGAAATGATTCAAGAATCGCTGGGTTTGACAGGAAAAATAAGAGATACTTTGAAAGTGCGACCATCGGCAACAAAATTGAAACAATTTTTTTCTCAGAGAAGATGTTTCGAGAGCCACTGCTGGAAAAAAAGAAACAATTACCAAGCAAGGAGAAAAAGTCCTAAAAAGATTTTTGCTTGACACCCAGAAACACTTGCACAAAACTTTCCTGTCCGAAAACTCCAGAGTTAAATGGTCGTACTACTTTACGAGGAACAAGCCCTTCTTTATTGTTAAACCTTCCGTGAGTGGACGTGAAATGTGCCTCTTCAAAACCCACACTAACCCAACGTACAAGGCTAAAGCATTAAAAACTGAGGGTATTATTAAAACCCACGATATAAACCAGCTCGTTGTCGCAACAGTGTGCGATACAAAAGTACAAGCCTGCATGTATGGAACTTGTGATCAATGCTCTGATTTAATCATACAGACTGAAAGTCCTGAAAAAAATAACAGTAAAATTCAGTGGAAAGAGTGGGGAAGAGTAGAGGAGACGTACGAGAAAGACGGTAAAACTATGAAGACCTTTAAGAATGTAAAACTAGTAAAAGAAAGTACGGTGAAAGAGCTGTTATCTGCCTTTAATACGGAACTGAAACTTTTGAAAAAGCATGTTTACAACATGAAAGTTCAATTCCAAAGCTTTCGATTAGCTATAGATAATCTGCAACATTCTGAAGTGGTCATGGTTGCGGATTTCAGTGAAAACTATAGCTGCAAACATCATGAAGAGATACAAGCCCATCACTTCGGTGGTTCCAGACAACAAGTGTCACTTCACACCAGTGGCGACGCGTAAAGATTTTCGAAGGGCAACCCGGAGCAAAAAACCTGCCTTCTTCATTTGGTTTCTTGAATTGTGTTAGTTGTATCTTTGCAGTTAGTGTATACCACCTTTGTCATACTTGCCATCACTGACGTTACGTAAACAGTGTATGTCGAGTAATCAGCAGTCAAAATTAATTAAAGCAGCCATCACATCAAATACATGAAGAAACTAGAAAGTCTAGAAACTAACTTAACCTCAACAAATCCTAACAAAATCAAAATATTTACCTATTTAACTGGAGCGTAGTATTATACGAACGAAAACACAGTATGAAAGCACAACCAATTACGTATTGCACACGCACAGTTCTCACAAGTCTCACAAGCATTTATTTTTATCGTCGAAACTTAAAAACCCAACATTAACAATCACCAAACATACACACATCAAACGTAAACATCGAGTCGAGAGCGGGAATGCAATCAGAATGTTGCTATGACATTATTCTCAAGGCGCACAAATTCACACTCTTTAATTTTGTGAAATTAATTGATTTCGAAATCCATGGTAATCCTAAGTTGTAAGTGGGTTTCTAATAAAATATAACTTTATTAATAAATGTTTTACATTACAACGTCAAGATTTGTCAATAACTTAATTTGCACATTGATTCAATGCAGGTTTTATCATGGCAATTCTTAAAAACGCGCGCGTAACTCGTTGAGATTCAAATTAGTGAAGCGACGCATTCTAAAATAAACCTTATGCTTTTAACGATAATGTTTCAATTCAAATAACGGAATGTATCCACAACTCGTCCTGTCCCGAGTTGTCTAGCGGCCATTTTTGACGGTTTGATGTGCGTGCTTTGTGGATGTGTGCGTTCGGTTCGATGTCGCGTACTTGTCGCGTTGTAGTTTTATGAATGAATAAGAAGCCCATATCGAGCCGGGTTGCCTTCATTTGCGCGCTCTGATTGGTTGAACTCTTTTGTAAAGCCATAGTATTTCGAATTATTCAATTAAAGGTGTAGATGTATGGGTAAAGTTTTACGAATGTATTTTAAAGGTAATATTGGATGATTTTGATACATGAGCGAAAAAAATTAGGGAAGCCGGTGGGAATCGGGTTGTATGGACGCGCCGCCACTGCTTCACACTGTTGTAGTGTATGTTATGGCAGAAAACAGTAAAATAGTCAAGTCTTACTGCACTGTGTCCTCAAACACTAATCACCAACCTGCGGCTATATGGGCACATTTGGATCCAGTCTTAAAGGATATTCGTAGTTCGCATCCAGACATTACAACCACCCATTTTTTTAGTGATGGTCCCTTCAGTCAATACCGTCAAAAACATAACTTCTACCTGAGCTGTACCGCGGTTTTTGAATATGGGTTTTCTGCTATGTCCTGGTCTTTTTTTGAGGCTGGGCATGGCAAAGGACCAGCCGATGGAATAGGCGGATATCTTAAACAGTCAGCAGATGCGTTAGTAGCTAGAGGTGAAGACATTTCGAACAGTAAGCAATTTCACGATATTCTAAAAGATATAAGCAAGATTCGACTCTACGAGATTTCATCCGAAGACATTGCAAAAATAGCTGATAAAATACCTTCAAATATTCATCCTCTTCCAGGCACGAAAAATGTACACCAAACATTTACAACCGTTGCAGGAAAATTAAAATACAGGAACCTTAGCTGTTTCTGCAGTAGAGGTTTTTGTGAATGTCTTTCACCAAAAAAATATGAAACGCTTAAACCTGTAACTAAGACTGTAAAGAAAAAGAAACAGAACAAAAAGAATGACATTAATAATATTGAAAGTAGCCTTAGCTCCGACGATAACGAAGAAGTATTAAGTAATTACAGGATTCCCCAAAAGCAACCGGAGCAAAAGTCCCCTTTCAAAGAGATTGACTTACTGGAACTTACAAAATCGCACAATAAGAACTGGTACGATACTGTTTATCCCGAAACTTCCGATGACGATGAACACACACGTTCACAACCTAGTACATCAGAAAATGCAACGGATAAAGAAAACCAAGGAGTGCAGCGTGGAGACTTCCTTTTAGTAAATGTAAGTTCTAGCAAAGGAAAAACCTTTAAATATGTTTGTATTGTCGATGAGCAGCACGAAGACGGTGATATAAGAGTCACGTTTTTACGTTATGTTAAAAATAAAAGTACTTTTGTCTTAGACAAATCTGATATAGCTGATATAGACTATACAGACGTAATTACAATTTTGGATAAGCCGAACATTACTATCAAGCGAGGCGTACAATATTATATCTTCAAACAGTATGTGGAAGTTACGAAATAATAAGCATTGTGCCTAGGTATAGAAGGCAAGACTTGTTGCTCGAGCATTTTTACGATGGGATGTGATGCTGATGAATCTCTGATTATTGTGATTCTTTGATTGTTTAATATATTTGTCATCGCGAAATACATGTTGAGATGTTATCTTTTGACGAAAATGTTTATTTCAGTTATTTTTGCACAATCACTTTAATACTAAACCAAAAGTTACATAAGCTGTCAACAGTATTTTTTAGATTATCCTTTTGTGACACTACGTAGTGTCACAATTAAATGTGATTTAGCATCTTATATTATTTCTTTTGATAAAAAAGTTTATTTTTTGTTAAGTTGTTTAAAATATTGAAGGAAAACTTGTAAGTTATGATGATTGATCTCAGGAATTATTATAGTGATTCATAATAAGTATCTTTTTTTGGTTAAGAAAATGTTATGTTTGTTTGTAAAACATCTACTAGGTAGCTTTTAATTGTTTAAAAACCAAGAACGATGGTACTTATGACTTAGATACCACTCTCATTTAAGAATACTGATTGTTTTTTGTTGATCTCATAATTATTAAGAATAATAAAAATATATAATAAATAATACATGGAAGCTTTATATAGTATAAAGTGTTATTTTGTAGCTCGCTTACATATGTATTAAAAGTAATATTATGTTGATTCCTAATCTTCAAGGTTATTGGAATTGTGTCTCTTCAGTCACAAGTTTGTCTCTTCGCTGACAATGTTGTCCCCCTAAATTGCAACAGATATCGGGCTTTTAAACAGTTTCTAAGAATCACTATTTAAAACTAAGTACAAATAATGACATTAATGACTTATCTAAAACTCTATTAAGTGCCGTCACTATATTTGTTTAGTTATATTCAGTGCATACAGATTAATGTAAAAAAGTATTGACTTCAAACTAGGTATGTGACTCAAGAGACAAAACCAACCCGAGTATTACAAAATTGAGACTGAATTTTGTGACTTTTATCCTATAACTGCGTTCATTATTCATTATTTTCAGTAATAAAAGAAATATTTATTAAATTACTTGAAGTTTCCTTATCAAAATCCAGACATCCGTACCCGTGACTCAGTAGACGTTTTACGTGAGTGTATTATCAAATTTATGTTGAATCTCCATCAAAACACTATAACGATCGATGCTTGCGATATATTTGCAATCTCTGAAAGTTTTATTATCGATATTAAATAATATTTTGAGGAAAAAAGCATTTTTTGTTTTTTTGCAAAAAAAGTTGATTGTGTACAAGAAATAGTTGATCCGCCCAGAGACACTTTCTTCTGGAGTTGAAGCCGCAGTTTCGATACTTGAGCATATTATTGAACAAACAGTGTTTTCATTTTCATTAGGCAAGCAAGCTGGAGAATGAATTGCTCTTTTCAGAATTTGTAATAAGTCCTGTAAAAAATATATATATAAATAACATAGAAAAAAACATTTTTAAAATGTTACAAAAAAGTAAAAGCATCACAACGTACGTTTATGAGAACCATCAGTGTTGTAGGCTAGTTAGTGTGCTTATCTACCTAATCTAATAAATACTTTCAAACAAATGAACTTACCGCAGTAACGGTCACAGTTCCGGCACACTTAGTTGATTTGTAATTCTTGCACCTCCAAATGGAATTTGTGTCTTTATATTGTTTAAGTAAATAGTATTGGTGACCGTTATTTAGTATCACTTTGCCACGTCCGCGTTGTACGATTTTTACTTCAGCTGAAGCTGAATCGTCCATTTTATTAATTGATAAATCAACAGATCCAATATGATCCGGCGTACTAGATGCACAAATAGCACAGGCAAAGGCACTCATGTCATTTATTAATTTGATTAAACTATCATATCAGAAGTACTTCAGTCTTATTTAAGTGGCCAGTAGGTACAGGATCTACAGAAAAGAGTATCGCTATGAACGCAACAAACTACAGGACAGTTGTACTACCAGTCTGCCGTTATGGTCACTAGTACTACTGGGGCCCATTTCTCGAAAGCTTGTAACTTGTAATACAAGCGGAAATCCTTATCTAATTAATAGTGTCAAAAAGAGACTTCCACTTGTATTACAAGTTACAAGTTTTTGAGAAATAGGCCTCTGGTAGTACTAGTGACCTTAGGGTGTATCATTTGTACTACCAGTAGAACTTCCTGGTAGTACTACTGTACCAGAGGGATAAAAAGTAATATAAAATCAAACTTATTATGCGCAGAATTCAAGAAAATTGCTAATTACAAATGTTTGAACGTGACATTGGTAAGCTATTCACATTGTCTAGAAAATTGTATGAAGTCGAAAGAGATCTTGCAAAAAATGGTGATTAATGAAATTAATAGAGCATTACAGAAATTTAAAAGTGAACTCTTCGAAGTAACCACATGGAGCATGACTGAGAAACAAATCAGTCTTTTTAAGTCCACTGTAAAATGGATGCGCCACTCGATCGTGCCACGAACTTTAGAAGTAATAGAAGGAACCCTAATGGATGAAGTAGCTAGACAAATTTTCTCTTAAGAACATTTGTTAAATAGTTCCTCAAAAATTTCAAAACAGGAAAGACAATTGTATAGTAAGATTCACTTGGCCGCAGTCATGTTAAATCTAAAAAAACACAAGGGACATCTTTAAAATCTGAAAAGTATCTTGATGGTTGCCCTACAATAATGAACATTGCTTCGTGTGATGCTCAGACAATTCTGAAAGAAGTGTCAGATTATAAATGTTGAAATGGTATTTTTGAAAAATATTTTGTAGCTACAAACTATTTAGAGAAATCAGTACACATTTCACATACGTAACTTTTCCTTGGAAACGTCCTGGGAGAATTTACTCGGTAATTTACGGTAATTTTGGCTCTGAACTACTTCCGTTAAAATTACGATTTTGAAATTTGTTTTGTGTGTTGTTCGTAAAAGGATGCAAAATAAAACAAAATTATAAAAAGTTGAAAAAATTAACATTTTAAGTACTTTCTCGTTAATTACCGTTACCGAGAACGTTACCGCGAAAGTGACTCCAATACATATACTCTTTATTCTCGTAATTTACGGTAACGGCACATCACTTCACAGCCTGTTAAGGCTTGTTCACGAAATAAAGTAGCCATTGCTGTTTAATTCTTTTTTTTGTATGAGATACCTTATACTTCGTTTTATTTAAGATTAGAATTATCTGTTAAACGGGTGAACAAAGAAGCAGTGGTCGTAAACCTTCCTTCTTCGATTTCGGCCGATACCACTGAATTTTTCGGAACTTATGTACATACTCGTACATATCATTTGATATTTACCGATAGCTGAACGCATAGTTTTCATATTTATTATTAAATTGTTGGCAAAACTGTATTAAAAAAAAAATATAAGCGTTTTATAAGCAAGATGGCGGCAATTTAGAAAAAAGCTAAATATTTAAGGTTTTCGTTTAGTGTTTGGCGGTTTTTCACTAAGTATTTTCTTATAAATTTGTAACTCATATCGTACCGATTTTACATTTACTGAATTTAATGAAGTTTACAGTCTAAAATGTAACAATATTTGCATATTTAATATAGCTTACATTGTGCACTCCCAGTACTTTTAAAAGTCATGCATTTAAGGATTAAAACTATCGGTATAAAAGCGGGCACGGTATCATAAAGACTGAGCAGATGACAATAGTAAGACAACCCTACCCATTAGAGATGGGTAACTCCGGAGTGAGTGATATGAAAGATATACATATATCTCTCCATATTCTCTAATCACTCTTCATATCCTTCCAAATCGGACTATATCCGTATATCAGTACATCCGTAGGTTACAGCTCCTACTCGCGCCCGTGGTCGCATTATAATAGCAGAGCGAGAGTTATTACTGTCGCGATCACACTAATGCTAAGTGTGCATCGCTGTCTCGCTCTACCGAAATGGCGCGAATCTACGCCCGCCCGCGCAAACAACGTTCGGCCTTTGTGCCGACGACATCTCGTTCGCTCTCGAACGGTAGCGGATGTTTTTATTTATTTATTTAAACTTTATTGCACTAAACAGGAGTACAAAAGGCGGACTTAATGCCATAAGGCATTCTCTACCAGTCAACCATTGGGACAAACAGAAAGATAAAGTTGGTGCAGGGTCGTAAAGTACCCCCCGTGGGGTGCCCACCTAGTCGTGGTGGAGGGGCTCAGTAACCGTGGACTGGTCACCCACGGTGAAGCGAAGAGGCACCCGGGGCCGGCCAGTTTTGGGCTGCCGGCTGGCCCGAGAAGGATGCTCCAAGTGGGCTCACCGAGCCCGCTTAGGACGCGTGGAGGTGGACCGCAGAGGCAGAGGAGTGTCGGTGTTGTCGTTGCCGCTCTCCCTATCCTCTGCGGCCGAGGTGGGATCGCAGGGGGAGAGGCGTGATGGTATTACGGAGCGCCACTCTCCCTACCCCCTGCGACCTTGGCGGGGCCGTTCCGCCGTAACGGCGTCGGTGGGGCTGCAGAGGAAGAGGAGTGTCGGTGTTGTCGTTGCCGCTCGCCCTATCCTCTGCAGCCGAAGTGTGGTCGGCGGCATAACCACAGACCTGATATGCCGCCGGGTGCCGGGAAATCTTCCGGCACCTACAGTCTCCTTGTGGCGGTCTCGGGAGGGTCCGCCACAATGCATCATGGAGACCGAGGAGGGAGGCGCGCCCAACCATCTGGCGCGCCCAGCGTGGAGGGTCTTCGGACACCAACGAAGGAGCTGCCGGCAAGCAGCTGCCGCCGGCGGGGTTGCGAATGTAAGCGAGAGCGTTCTCGTAACCCCGCCAAAAAGGCGAAGAGGTGGCATATGGGGGGGTTTTTTAGTGGGTATACCGTAGGCCTCATTAGCCAAACGGGAGTCCCACATAACCGCTCGGGTCCCCTCCCGCACCCGGGCGGTATGCGTAAAGCATTTCTCCCCCCCTAATAAAAAAAAAAAAAAGGGTCGTAAAGTAAGAAAACAAAAAAAACACTAAAATCACTAAACAGCAATAAACATACACAAATATTATATGCAATTTAATAAACTTACACAAATATACACAAATATAATACATATTACCTACTGTGAAACATCAGGAGTACGATGCCTGAACCTTGTCCAAGAGATGCTTGCGCAACATGCGCTTGAAAGAGAACTTGCTCTGAGCCTGTCGTATCGATAGGGGGAGATCATTCCAAAGCCGTATTGCGCGGACCGTGTAAGAATAAGACACGAAACTGGTTCGATGTCGGGGGACAATCAGTTTAAGGCTACGGGAGGATCGGAGATCGGAGCCAGAGCGCGGAGCGTCAAATTTAAATTTACAGCGAAGGTAATCGGGGGTAAGGGGATCAAACAAAAATGAGTAAAGGGTACAGAGGACACGAAATGATCTACGTTCTCGAATGGGGAGCCAATTAAGTTTTAGTCGAAACGCAGAGATGTGATCATACTTGCGGAGCCCAAAGACGAACCGCACGCAATTATTGAGCAAACGATCGTACCTGGAAAGGGAAACTTGGGTGAGATTAGAGTAACACACATCAGCGTAGTCTAGAATAGGCAGGACCAGGGCTTGCGCAAGAAGAATCTTCATACTAACCGGAAGAAAGTGCTTAAACCGATAGAGTGCTTTAAGAGTATTTGTCACCCTACGACAAACGTCAGACACCTGAGTGTTCTGTCTCGCTCCTGCCAGCTAGGGAAGTAAGCGAGTGTTAGACCACGATAAATAAACGTACGTTCAGACAGAGTGTTTGATTGAATACTCAATTCCAAGCAATTAAAGCTCAAAATAGTCATAGGCTCGTATTTAAACTGTATTAAATAGTACAATTTGTGATAGTTTTGAGTTTTAGGCGACTTTGGCGTCTTTTTTGAAAACTATTTAAACAATTTTCGGTCATATTATGACGATTTCTAGGATTTTTACTGCATCAAATACTAATAATAACTAAAAAAGCGATAAATTATCATGAAGATATTTTAAATTTACGAAATTAACGTAAAACTAGCATAATAATATTAAAAGATGAATACAAGATATTATTAGAAAAGTAATGAAATGCATATTCGCGTTTTCGCCACTTTCTTTCTTACCCAGCACCTTGACCTTCGTAGTTCGCGCGTTAAGTACTTATCGGATCGGAATATTTTGCTCGTTTTGAGTACGTTTTTGAAAGTTGTGTAAATATAGGTAGTTATTAGTTGTGTGTTTTTGTACAAAACTGTAAATATTAGGTGTAGTGTATTGTGTTCTTTAATAAACATTGTAAATATTAGTGTACATAAAAAGTTTAGGTTTAGGTTAGGACTCACTTAAATTTTAAATTAGAACATTATTTGAAACAATGTCTTCGGGTGCCAAAAAACGAAGTGCTTTGTGGAACCACTTCGAAGAAGTGGAAGCCAAGAAAGCAAAATGTAATTATTGTGCTATTATTCTCACAATGTCTGGTGAGAATACGGGAAACTTGGGTAGACACCTAAAAAATAAACACCCAACAGTGCCTCTGAATACTGAGAGACGGCAGCAGCAGCCCGATTTAGAACCCATGCTACAGTCTCAGGAGGAATTAACAGCAGGTCCAGCTGATCCTTGCACTGTTGCTCCAGCGCTAGCCCGTACTGCTCCTATTCCCTTTCAGCCGTCCATAAGGGATTACACTCAGAATAAGTCCCTGCCACCTCGACTTACGGAGCTTTTAGACGAGCAACTGGTGCGCATGATAGCTCATGGGTACTATCCATTCAGTATGGTGGAAGACGAGGAGTTCAAGAAGTTTGTACATATGTTGTGCCCGGGCTACAAGTTGCCCACCAGGAAAACCTTATCCCAGTCTCTCATTCCCAAAATGTGCAAAAAAAAGAAGAAAAAGTGAGAGAAAAAGTAGAAAAAGCAAGTGCGATTTGCTTGACAACTGACGGCTGGACTTCCGATAACAACGACAGTTACATAGCCGTCACAGCCCATTACCTGGAAACAACAGCAACCGAAACTAAACTGCAGTCTAATTTGCTAGGTTGCATAGAATACAATGATAGACACACAGCAGAAAATTTAACCCTATTTTTAAAGAATATTACTAAAGATTGGAACATAGAGCACAAAATTACTGCGATCGCCAGCGATAATGCGGCTTACATAACGGCAGCAATTAGTAGAGGAGACTGGCGTCAAATTCCCTGTTTTGCACACACTCTCAATCTGTGTGTGCAATCAGCACTCAAACATATCAACCCAGCTTTGACTAAAGTAAAAAATATTGTGGAGTTTTTTAAAAGAAGTTCACAGGCAAATCACAAGCTGCTCACAATGCAGCAACGGTTGAATTTGCCTACACTAAAACTCAAGCAGGATGTCGTCACAAGATGGAACTCGACTTACGACATGTTGAGTAGACTTTGCGCGCAGTCATCGCTACTTTGGCGTTAACAAGGCCTGAATTATGCCTGACAGACCACGAATGGGCCGTCATAGAAGAAGCTGTCCCAGTGCTCAAAATGTTCTATGACGTTACCGTCGAAATTAGCGCGGAAAAAACGGTCTTGCTAGCCAAAGAGTTGCCAATATGCAAAATAATGCTGCACCACATCCAAAGCAAGCTTTTCAATATGCAGAATGAACTCCCGGAAATCAAACAGCTCGTCGAAGAACTGCAAGAGTTTAGTTTAAGATTCGGAAATTTGGAATCAAACGTGCTCAACGCAGAGGCCACGATCTTGGACCCGCGCTTCAAAAACAGGGGCTTCCACGACGCCAGACTGTATGAGAGAGCCGTCAAGGAATTGAAATTAAAAGTTGGTCGTTCAAGACCACCGAACGCGCCAGCAACATCAGTTAATGCACCAGCACCAGCAGCACCAGTAGACCCACAACCAGGCCCGAGCAAATCAAACTTTTGGGCGGTGTTCGACGTGGAGTGGGAAAAGCAAACGCCGGAGAACCCCACAGCGGCGGGTATCGTCGAAGTTGATAAGTATCTTCAAGAACCCCTGATCAGGCGCACCGATGACCCGCTAAAGTGGTGGCAAGCTCGGAAAGAAATATATCCGTTGCTGTACACGTATATGTTGAGAAGATTTAATCTGGTAGCAACATCGGTACCGTGTGAGAGAATATTCTCTAAAGCGGGCTACACTTTAAATGAACGCAGAAGGCGTCTCACAAGTAAAAAGGTCTCGCAACTTTTATTTATTAGTTGCAATCCGGAATAAGAAATAGGAAATAATGTAAATATGTAAAATGTAATTGTAAATATTGTAAATAATAATCAAATCAATGTACATAATATAAGATCTAGTCTTGGTCATCAATGAAACTTCTTTTCAGTTGGTATTTTCGTATATTGCTTATGAATGTTAGAGAATTACAAAAATGCAAATCACAATCTTTTCGCCGAAAACGTCAATGTCAATTTCCCCGCCTTTTAAATTGTCACAGCCTTTCATATTAAAAAAAAACAAAATAGTATTGCCATACCAAAATGGCAATACCCAAATTAATAATTATAAGAGTTGCTACATACAAATCAAATAATACAATTTTACGCAATGAGATACGATATAAAATTAGTACCTACTGTAAGTTTATAATTAGTTGTTAATTAGTTAATTAACAACTAATAATTAACTGTTTGTTAATTAGTTATAGTTAGTTTTAATTAGTTTTAGTTTGTATTAGTAAGTTTATAATTGTAATTAACCTTACAGCTCGGCTATCCTTTTGTAAAGTGGGGTCCTCCCCATAAATTAAAAGAAATACAAGATGTATTTAAATTTAACATACTAAATAATTAGAATAACTTTAAATTGTAATAAGTCTAATTACACAGTCTGTTATAATTTACAACCGTCTGTGAGACATTAATTTCTTTTCTGCACTGATCGCTGACAAGCCAAGTAGCAATGATACTAATCACATAATACTATTGAGATCTACGACCATCTGTGCGATGTTTATTACTTAACACCATTCGTTTCTGCACTGATCGCTCTCAGCTTACAAATTAAATAACAATACAAATCTCTTATAATCTACGACCATCTGTGCGGCATTAATTGCTTAACACCATTCGTTTCTGCACTGATCGCTCACAATACTAATCAGATAATACTCTGTTGAGATCTACGACCATCTATGCGATGTTAATTACTTAACACCATTCGTTTCTGCACTGATCGCTCACAATACTAATCACATAATACTATGTTGAGATCTACGACCATCTATGCGATGTTAATTTCTTAACACCATTCGTTTCTGCACTGATCGCTCTCAACTCACAAACTAAATAATAAGACTTATCTCATGGTAATCTGTTGTAATCTACGACCATCTGTGCGGCATTAATTGCATAACACCATTCGCTTCTGCACTGATCGCTCACAACTCACAAACCAATCAGTCATCATAATACTCTGTTGTGCTCTATCAACTGTGCGGTGTGAAATACTTAATACCGTTCAGTTCTGATAGTTCACAAACGGAATACTGACAATGTTAAAAATATACAACTCTTATTCAACACAGTGACTTAAGATCTTAATCAATTAGCCTGTAAGATCTTAATCAATTGTGCGGTACTAATTAGTAAATACCATGTATTTTCTGCACTAAATATAGACCATAAACAATATTAACATAAAATATAACAACAATATTCTTTTTTTAAACAAGTTACTCTATAGTTGTATCTATAGTTTTTATATATTCATGCAATCAGCATACTAATTTTAATCAGTCTCACTTGAGTTACAATTTGCTTTATCACATTTGTCATCACTATCACTGGAATAATCCTTAAAACTAAGCCATGGGTGAATCTTGTCTAGTGCTATAACATTTTCATATTTTCTGTTACCCTTTTTAGTTAGAGGAGTATCCTCAATCAAATACCTGTCATTCGGTAAGATCTTTACAATTCGATACGGCCCATGGAATTTAGGAATCAATTTTTTTGATGTGCCTATGTGATCCTTATCTGTAATGGTTCTTTCGACTCTAACCAAATCGCCGATGTTATACGACTTGCCTGCTCGCCTATGTTTATTGAAACTATTTCGTGAATACTCCTGTTGCTTATCTATTTTATCTTTAGCTTCTGATCTTAAGTGTACTAAGTCATCACCTGTTATTCGCTCAGAAATATCATCAATTGCATCAGTTAACTTTTTTTCAGATGTTGTTGCAAGGTTACAGCCAAATAATAATTCCGATGGACTCTTATCTGTTGTTTTATTTACGGTAGTATTCATTCCCAATTGTATTTCTCCTACGTATTCATCCCAAATGTTATCATTTTTCCCATGACATAATGTACTTAATGCGTCTAATATACTACGATTAAAGCGCTCAACTTGCCCATTCGCCCTTGGTGATGCCACTGCATTAAGAACGTGTTTGATTCCTGTATTTTCTGTATATTCTTTAAATTTAGCGCTAGTAAAACTAGACCCTCGGTCTGTTATCAATCGCGACGGAGGCCCAAAGTAACTAAAATGATCTTTAAAAACTTTAATAGCAGTACTTGTTTTTGTGTCTCTCACAGCCCGAATGCCAACATACTTTGTAAAGGCATCGACTATAACGAGTATATACATGTTACCTCTTTTAGAACGCACGAACGGGCCCAGAAGATCAGCATGAATCGTGTGGAAAGGTTTTTCAATATTTGGAATTGGGTGCAACATCCCTTCCTTGCACCCACCTGGAGCCTTATGGTGAGCACACGCAGCCACATACTTTTTTGCAAACCAATATGTGTTACGTAATCGGCTCAGTGTTTTTTCGAAACCGAAATGAACCTACATTATCATGATTCATGCGTAAAACTTGCCATCTAACGCCACGAGGGACAACTCACCTTACTTAGGCTACCATTTTTTAAAATTCGGTATAAATAATTCCCTTTTAACCGGTAATTTTTCTGAACATCTACTATGAATTTAGTGTCTTCATTCTGCAAAATTTGTTTAATACGTTTCAACTCATCATCTTCCTCTTGTACTGTAGCTATCCAATCTTTGATATGTCAATGCTCACTTTAAGGTCTCTGCTTACGGTGGCGTCGTTGATCGGGTCGCCACTTTCCCGAAAGAAGGTTGAGGGAGGCGATGGCTGAGATACGCGTCATACTCGTGAACGGGTGCTGTTTGCGGAGACCGGTCTAATCAAGCTCACTCATGGCTTAAATTCAAACAATTTTCCTGCTGTTCTTGATATGAGAAATTGAATTCGCTACATGTTTGTTTATTTATGATTATTTAATATTATGACGCATGGAGACCTTATACATCTCTGAAACATTTAGTGAAATGTATCCGTTTGTTTTCTTTTTACTCTGACAACTAGAGACCTTTACATCTCTAGCAGTATAATAATGCTAATTTTAACGTTTAACTAAACACAATTGTATGCCCTTTTACATATATCTTTACATCTATACATTTCTCAAAATTCATTAAATTTATATAATTGTTCTGACTATTAGAGACTTCATCTCTAGTTAATGTACTATATCTTTATTTATATTAAATCAAATTTATGTTTCGTTTTTAATTAATGCATGTTAGCCGTAAGATGTTATAAAACTATTATTTGAAAAAAGAAAGTCCCGCTGAGTTTCTTGCCGTATTCTTCTCAGGCAGTGGTGTAGGGTTAGAACCGGAAGTAGTTTTTTTTTTTCTCTCATTCGCTATTTAGTTTAACGATTCAAAAGCGCTCGTTGCTGGGCCTAATTGAATAAAGAATATTTTGACTTTGACTTTGACTTTGACTTTGATATCAACATTCAGGACATCAATAATATGAGGACGGGCATCATTCACGGGATCAGTAACAGGACCACGACTGAGAGCGTCAACGTGCGCCATACGGCATCCTGGCCTGTACTCTATCTCACAGTCGTACTCCTGAAACTGAACCCACCAGCGAGATATGCGAGGTATAAGATCTCTTTTAGTAAGTGTAGTGCGAAGCGCGTTACAGTCAGTTAGGGGAAACTTGCCTTATTCGTACCCCCTAAGGGAAAATGCTTTTTATCAGAAAATGCAACAAAGAAAATAACATTGATTGGTAGTGAAAGAATCTTTATTTATTCATTAATCAACAACAATAAAGAAATTAACAAAAACTACAATAACTTCTGAGAAAAATAACTTTTTAAAAAAAGTAGAAAAGGTACGATTTAGGCCTAATTGTTCGTAAAACGTACCCCTATATTCCTATATTGTACCCCTTTTATCCTTATATGAAAGATGAGATCCTATAATTAATTTCAGTCTAATAATCACAGTAATTGACATAATTATGTATCTTCTATGAGTAAAAAAAAACTATTGTGTAACTAATCAGTCAAATGGTCAACTCCTTTTTTAATCATCTCATACAGCTCAAATTTCACGGCTGATGCCTGTACCCCTCGGTACGGTCGTTCAATTATTATTGCTATTAAAGTATAGCATTTTTAACGGGTTTTTGCCAATTCTTTGCAATCATCGCAAATAAATTGGTGTGTTTTTTTGTCAACTCCAGCACAAAGTTCGTGAATCCAGGTTTCACAACAGGAACACTGGATCATGTCCTCTTTTTTGTTCTCCTTGCAAAATGGGCAATACCAACTATCGTCTTCTTTTTCTTTTTTGGCCTTCTTCACAACCTTCTTATCCCTGGAATTATTTCTTTTGTCAAGCCTCTGGTTACCTAAATTCCTACATGCAG